>BLBF01000049.1:1797418-1814490 GCA_015471245.1 Laticauda colubrina | reverse complement strand
CCACAAAAACACACCAAGACATAACAGAGACCTAGAAGATCAACAGATCCATGGAACAGCTGTCCTGCCCTACATAAGAGGTACCACAGATAAAATCAGTAAGATTCTACACAGGCATCACATCAAGACTGCCTTCAAAACAGACAAAAAAATAGCAGCCATTCTGAGGAACCCCAAAGACAAAATTGACCTGGAAAACCAAGGCATATACAAAATTCCCTGTACATCATGCCCGGCCACATACATTGGACAGACCAATAGAAGAATAAGTACCCGCCTAGATGAACACAAAAATGCAGCAAAAAAGCTGGAACACACCTCCTCACTAGTCCAACACATGAAAACCACAGGTCACAACATCAACTTCAATGGCACTAAAACCCTAGCCACTATAGAAAACCCCAGCCACAGAATCATCAGAGAAGCCATAGAGATTGAAAAAAGACCTGAAACCATGAATAGAAGAGATGATTCCACCAGACTGTCAATCATTTGGAAGCCTGCACTCTCAAATAGAAAGATCTCCATGCCACAAGCCAGGCAAACACCTGGGCAAAAACAGACTCCCTCCGATAGCTCCAACCCAACCCCCCCACCAGGCACCCAGGTGAAACCCAGCTTGCTAATGAATAGCAGCTTGCTAATGAAGAGCAGCCGTCCCTTCACACAGAGCCAAGCTGCACTAAAAGCCTCCAACACAAGAACAGAGTGTTGCCAGCCAATCAAAGCCACAAAACAGACAGAAGAAACCAGAAACACCAATCAATCAAACTCCAAGTCCAATGAACACAGGTCCAGGCTCCCAACCAATCAGAATGGACCAGCCTCAAATTTAAAACCAGGAGCTGTAAGACCCATATCCATACAGAAGCCTGAGGATGGCAGATGAGATTCTGCTGAAACGTTGCTACAACTTTAACAGAACTACAATGACGTGGGATAATACCCGAAGGAAGCTAAACAGCACACATATAAGTACCCGCGAAAGCCTAAGAAAACACACACACACACACACACACACACACACACACACACACACACACACACACATATATATATATATATATGTTTTCTGAGGTTTATATATATAAATATATAAACCTAAGAAAGCCTAAGAAAACACACACACACACACACACACACACACACACACATATATATATATATATATATGTTTTCTGAGGTTTATATATATAAATATGTATTTATTTATATATATAAATATATATTTATATACACACACACACATATATGGTATAATATTCGGCACATTGATCAGCATTTTGCTAGAATATGAGGATATGCAGTATAATGAATCCATTTATGATGTATCCATATAATTCCTAGAAAGATTTATAATAAAGCAAATAGAAATACAAAAAATGGCATATGATGTAGAACAGCGGTGTCAAACTCAATTTCATTGAGGGCCGCATCAGGGTTGTTTTTGACCTCAGAGGGCTGGGGTGGGTATGGACAGGGGTAGGCGTGGCCATGGTAGGCATGGCAGCTCAACGTCACTCATGTCGGGGGCACCTATGATGGCCAAATGCTAAGGCAGAACTTTCCAGAGACTCTTCCTTATTCTCAAAATAATCTCCTTTTTTTCCTTCTTTTCTTCCTTCTTCGTTCTCATTCCTTTTTTCCCCTTTCCTTATTTTTCCTTCCTTGTTCTCTTCCCCTTTCCTTCTTTTTTCTTTGTCTTTCCTCTTTCCCCCTCCCCAGAACTCCATTTTTGCTGGCAGAGGCACTGCGGGCCAGTCCTTTGCTGTTTCCAGGCCGGCCCCACAGGCCAGCTCTAAGCACCCTGCGGGGCTTTGAGTTTGACACCTCTGATGTAGAAGAGCCGAGGAGATGCAGTGGTTAGAATGCAGTACTGCAGGCTAATTCACTGCTCACTCCAGAAATTTGAATGGCTCAAGGTGGACTCAGCTTCTATTCTTCTGAGGCTCTAAAACGAAGAGCCTGTTTGTTAGGGGCAACATGTGATTCTGTAAACCACTTAGAGAGAGCTGTAAAACACTGTGAACACCAGAAAACTAGACATAAGGACAGTTTTTTCCCCAAATGCCATTGCTCTGCTAAACAACTAACTCCCACAACACTGTCAAATTACTTAGTAAGACTGTATTGCTATTATTCTTCTCATTCTTCCTCGTGCCTATCTCTTCCCACTTATCACTATAACCGTGTTACTTGTATCTTTACAATTTATATTGTTTTATATGTTTTCCTAGTATATTTTGATTGTATATTAACAGATAATCAGAGTTGGAAGAGACCTTTTAGATCATCTAGTCCAGCCCCCCCACCCAAGCGGGAGACCCTACACTATTTCTGACAAATGGCAATCCAATCTCTTCTTGAAGGTCTCAAGTGATGAAGTTCCCACAACTTCCGAGGGCAACTTTTGTTCCATTGGTTGATTGTTCCCACTGTCAGAAAGTTTCTCCTTATTTCCAGGTTAAATCTCTCCTTGTTCAGTTTCCATCCATTATTCCTTGTCTGGCCTGTAGGCGCTTTAGAAAATAGCTTGATCCCTTCCTCTCTGTGGCAGCCCCTCAAATATTGGAAGACTGCTAGCATGTCTCCCCTGGTTCTTCTCTTTACTAGACTAGCCAAGCCCAGTTCCTGCAACCGTTCACTGTATGTTTTAGCCTCCGGTCGCCTAATCTTTCTGGTTGCTCTTCTCTGTACTTTAGAAAAAAGAGTTTCAACATATTTTTTATAATGTGGTATTAGTAACCTATGTATGATTTGATTGCTTATAAGTAACCTATGACTATCAATAAGTGTTGTATCTTATGATTCTTGATGAATGTATTTTATTTTTTCTTATGTACACTGAGAGCATATGCACCAAAGACAAATTCCTTCTGTGTCCAATCATATCTGGCCAATAAAGAATTCAATTCAATTCAATTCAATTCTATCATATCCTATTCAGCAGTATATAAGTGTCAAGTGCTATATGATAGAAGGAAAAAAGTTGCTCTCATTTGTATTTGTAACTTGAAGCAATTTAAATCTTGAGGCAAAAAATCTAGAAAACATTATTTAGATGTAGTAAGAGAAAAAAGATATCATAAAATATAAATTTCAATCCTGTTTACTAAGTAATTGAAGCAGATGAGTGGTATATTAGCCACTTGTAAGGAGATATTATATATAGTTTTATTACACTTGTGCCATGCTATGCAAGAAAATCAATGCAAATAATTTCTCAAAGCAATTAGGTTCAAGGCTGAGTGGGAAATTGAAGCTGAATGTTTTTTATTCTTAGTCAGACTGACCCTTTCTATAGTTGCTACAAAAGGGGAGAAGATCACAAATTCTGAGTCACAGAACTAACAATAAATACATCACGTTATTTTTGTTGCAAGAGCTGCAAGTTTTACTCAAAAAAGAATCCTCTTTTTTCAAGCATGACAAAATCAGTTACATAAAGACGTATTTTAAGAAAATAGATTCTAAAGTCTATTTTGTTATACAGACCTGAGGATTGGTAAGAATTCTGAGGCAATTAACTACTGGCCTTATATAAAAAGCCATACTTTTACCCTGTGTTTCATACTTCAAAATCACAAAATATTTAGTAAGCAAAGAGGCAAGGACATACCTACATTTTTGGGACAGGTGATTTACTTGTTTGTTAAATTCACGATGTAGAAAGGATTCAAGAGAAAACACAAAAATAAAATGGAGGACATACCAAATAGTAAAAATTACATATTATGGCTGTGCAGAACACTCAAAGGAGCACGTATAAGTGTGTTGATGTAAATTGTGTGTGTGTGTGTTGAATTATCTCTCCTCAAAATGCTGGCATGACACTGTCCTCCAGAAGGCTGGTCTTTCTGTAGTGAGGGGTTGCACATAATTGGGTGGGATGCTACCAGTTTGGCCCAGTTCTATAGAACCGGTAATTCTAAAGAAGAGATGCTCTGTTTGGCCCAGCCGCCCGCCTGAGCTCTTGACTGTTCTTTATTTCCTGCTTTTTCAACCTCAGCTGCTTTGCGTGGCACAGCTGAGGTTGAAAAAGCAGGAAAGAAGAGGATTTTCAAATGCTGTGCACCTGTGCTTGTCAGCTGTCTGGGCGGCATAGCTGAGGTTTTTAGGAAATGGTCTACATGTGCACGCAAAATGCACTCTCACCAAGGGTGGGATTCTACCTGCCAGATAACCGGCAAATCGCACCACTAACTGGCCCCGTCCTGCCCCTCCCCGCCCACTCACTCCTTACTTGGCATGCGCACCATCAAACTTGCCTGCTAAGTTGCTATTTTTCCTTTCCCCCTCCCCCCCCAACCATCACCTGTTCTGCTGTACCGGAAGATTTAGATTAGCTAGAAAGCAGAAAATTGTTGGATTTCTTGCTTTCTAGCTAATCTAAAAGCAGAGCTGAGACTGAAGCTTCCATTATTCAGTGTAGACTTAGCTAGCAGATGGCAGAAACAGATCTATAAATGAATCTGTGATTCTGTGAGCAACTCAATCTGTCTGCCTAATCTGTCTGATTTTGGGTAAAAGTCGCTCTTTTTTTAATAAAAAAAATCAATATTTACATACATGGTGTGTTGTGAGTTAATTTTATGAGTTTGCTTGCAAGCAAATTTTATGTGACAGACTCAGGTAGCCAAAGGCAGAAAGATAGATCTCTGAATCTGATTCTGTGAGCAACTCAATCTGCCTGCCTGCTTTGCCTGATTTCGGGTAAAAGTTGCTCTTTTTTATAAAAAATGCAATATTTATAATATTTACATACAAGCCACACCCAGCTAGTCACATGACCACTAAGCCATGCCCAGTCAGCAAGCCACACCAGCCAGTCACATGACCACCAAGACACAACCACAAATTAGGCCACATCCATAGAACCAGTTGTTAAGAAATTTGAATCCCACTCCTGCCCATAATGTAAAGTTGCTTTGCTAGCAGGTCCAGTGGACTATTATCTACACAAATACAAAAAGTTGATCAGGAAAAAGGCCCCAAAGCAGCTCTGTATTCAAGAGGAGCCAACATGTTTTGTGAAGTGCCTCTTCAAATGCTTTGTGTACAGCTTCCAAGAAAGTCACAGGTTTAGATCCATACATTGTGGGGGGCAGGGACCCTAAGTGGGCAAATATTAATGAAGCACAGAAAAAGGCTTCCTCAAGCAGGACATCATTTAAGGAAGAAGTGAGCAATGGAGACTTCATCTTTAGATATTTTTTTTCTGGAAGATATAATTACATCACCAAGGGTGTGAAGCTAGAATTTTGATCCTGTTTTTTACTGGCAAATGTTAATTCAACTTACTTAAAACCACATTTCCAAGAATGGGGAAATGAAAATTGTAATGATTTTAAAATAGCAATTGTAAGAGGAAACGTAATCATCCTTCTGCTATGAGTCTAAGTTCACATGCTATACCATGCCCAGGCTGTCTTATCATTAAGGACTCATCAAACTTTCTGAAATACAAGAGATAAACAGAATACATACAGCTAGTGTGGATCCATGTCCTACAGAGTAATTTCTAGTATGCATTTAAATAAGGATACCTTTTTCCTATGCATTTTCTACTATGCATCCAATTGTTTTCTAATTCATTCTTATTTTCTCTTAATTCATGGACATATTAGAATATTTTTTGAATTTGAAAAAAAAGTACAGAAAGGTCAATGAAGCAGGGAAATAATATATCTATTAAGACATTTATCTATTCTTTATCTCATGATATCATTTCACAAAACAATGACGGTGATTCTGAAATTCCCTATTACAAAATCTACATCTATACTATATCTAAGAGACTCCTGCTAATTAAGATGAGCACAATAAAAATCCCTTACAATAACAGCCAACTATAAGTAGGTCACAGAGAAAGATGTCTTCAACCCCCATTTAGAAATGCTTTATCTACTTACTCGTTCTTGTCCTGCTGTATCCCATATTAGGAACTTATGTAATTCATTCTGATACTGTACTGTCTTGGTCATGAAAGATGCGCTGAAAAGAATGTTGTGTATGAATAAACCATAAAACAAAGAAAGCCCTGAACTGAAAATCAATATATTTCTCATAAAACATATTTTTAGATTAATTTTATAACTTTAAAGATGGGAGGGAAGGAAAAATGTGTATATTTCATGTTTTCTTTATCAAGAAATGAACATATGAGACAAGATAAATGCTTTAGACCAGCGTTCCCCAACCTTTTTGGCTTGGTGAACCAGAGGGGGTGGGTGGGGGTGGATGGTTTCGCACATGTGCCGCTTTCACAAATATAGCTTCATGTGAGCTCACCCACCACTTCCATGGCCTGGATACAAACAGGCTGTGACCCAGCAACAGGCTGTGAACCAGGGGTTGGGGACCCTTGTGTTAGATAACTAAAATTGATTGAAGTATCCATTCTGTTTTCTTTTCATAACAGATCTTAAAGAGGGAGGAAAGTACACAAAGTTCAAGTTACTTCATTAGTGTTTATATTACAAGACTGGTTGCTTTATTTTATTACTAGGAAGAGCTACATGGGACAGAATTTTGCTAAAATTGGGCACAAGAAACTGCATATTCGTTTTCTTAAAAGCCTCTATTTACGCCATTTCAATTCCTACTGGACCTATTACATCAAAGGCATGATACATCTACATGCTTTGCTTTGTAAAACAGAAACATCTCAATTTATTATCTAAGGCAAACATTGCCCAATGAAAACTTTAGCAAAGTTATCCTCATGCAACCAACACAAACAGAAACTGGAACTAGAGGGCAAAATAAATTGATATAACATACTTTTAATGTTGTAATTTATACCACAAGAATGGAAGGATTGCCATTCTCTACCAATTATATAATGGTTTGAATTGCTTCTCATTGCATACTTGAGCAGCATTCAATTACTCAAGAGGCTAGAGTGGAGGAGGATTGTTGAGTAGCTTTGCCTGAGTATACTACTCTATAAGTTAAAAGGTCCATTTTCTTTTCTTTTAGACAAATTGATTTAACTAAACAATTCCATACTATGATATAAATACATGTTTAAGACTATTTAAATAGGCCACGAGCGATAAATATTCACACAAATTATCTTTTTAGTTTCCTTAGCAAATAGCAATATTAAAAACCCTAAACGTAGATGTAGTTTTGTGTATCATTAATCAGAACAATATGGTTATTCTTGGTATCGTTTGTGAAATGAAAGTTTGTTTCTTGGCATTGTTAAAATGTGAGCAATCATCCTAAAGATGCAGAATAATAGCTTCAAAATTTATTAAGTGGTTTTTATTGCAAAATTACTAAGCCACATTTCAAATATTGAACAAATTTCATGATTTATAAAGTGATATAAGTTTGGAAGGAAAAAATCTGTAACCACAGTTTTCAAAGTCTCTGGTGCCTTCAACTGAAGGAAAACAAATGTGCGGGATTGCCTATTGTTTAGAAGGCATTTGGGGAAAAAATGATACCAACTAGTTATATGGATCTTTGAAAGGTCAAAAATAAATGGTTTAATTTTACAGAGTTCAGGATACAGGATATACAGGATATAGGATATACTTTACAGGATGAGAGCCAGTTTGGTTTAGTGGTTAAGGTCCATGGCTAAAAACCAGAAGACTGTGAGTTCTACTCCCACCTTAGGTATGTAAGTTGGCTGGGTGACTTTTGGCTAGTCCATCTCTCTTTTATCTCACCTCACCTTACTGGGACGTTGGGAGGAAAATAGGAAGAGGGTGTATTAAGGATATTTGCTGTCTTGAATTATTTAAAAATAATAAAGGTGAGATAAAAATAAAATAAATTCAGATTCTCCACATATCTATGTGTACTGTGACTGAATGTGAAAATAAGATGGGATGGGGTGGATACTGGAGAAATGGGCACTTGTGGTTGATCATACAGGAAATCTTTAACTCTTCATATAAGCTAAAAAGTGGAAACCCATCTTACATCAATGGCATTAGAGTATAGGATGTAACCAAGAAAAACAGAAGTATTCCAACTATTACTTTATATTAAAATTAGCACTTTAAACAAATGAAATTTAAATAGTAAAATTGGCTTTATATAGAATGAAAATTTAAGATTTAAATTTTTCTGAAATCTTTATGGCAATGTTGGTAAAGTAATGGAACAGCCACTAATTTGCATTCGCAATCCATTTTCTAAAATAATTTTCTGTACTACTCTCAAAAATGGTTTAACAAATATTCAGTTCATTGAATTAATTTATATGGCTGCTCAGTTAGCAGATTTTGCAACAAGGATGTACATAGAATTAAAACCACAAAATAACTAATAAACATAAAAAACACAAGAATCACATCACAATATATTCTAACATAACCAAAACTGTACCATAATCATGTTAATATTTAGGATGGACTCATTCAAAGTTCTATCTCAATGATTTGAATCTGCAGTAGCAGTCTGACAAGTACAACTTCTATACTAAGTACTCCAAAACGATCCATAACCAAATAGACCAAATAGCTTATAGTAATCTAAAATGTGCTATGGTACAATCATTTCTCAAAAACAATAGAATATCAGTAATGTAGTTATTATTTCTAGGAATTATTGTAAATATTTATTTTCATTATTCCTACAGAAGGTAAAATTAAGAAGGAATCCATTTTGTTTTTTTCAAGGAAATTCTTTGAGTTCTCACTTATTCTTCAGTTAGAATGATTTATCACAAATCCTGAAGAACTCTGTATGGAAATATTATTTCATAGCATTTCATCCAACAATCAGTTCATTGGAAGTAAAAGTCATCTCCACTGAAGTTGCACTGCCACTAATCAACTCTTTTATCATTAAAGACAGATAATTGACTAATTGTGCAGGATAGCTGACTGCAATATAATACCTCACCAGTTTCATTCAGTGCTGATTGGGTGAGAGGTCACATTATCAGCCTCTGACTTATGGTGTGCAATAGGGCTTGACACTCTCTCCTTTTATTAATATCTACATGAAACCACTGGATAAGGTTAATGTGCTGATGATATCCAATTACACATCTCAATCTTGATTTGACAATATTATACTGTCCTGATCCAGTGCCTGCCTGTATAGGCCTGGATAGAACAGTCTCGAGTTCAATCCTCCAAATCAAGAATTTTATTTCTTTGACATACCCTCCCTCATTTGGGGACATTCCATTTGGTCATTAATTATACTGAAGTTCTCCATGAAAGACTATTGTGGAATCTGAAGACTCACAGCCTCCTGTACAAGAGCAGATGGTGGCCGTGGCTGAGACAGCCTTCACACAGGTTTGCCAGTTATACATGTTCCTGCACTGGGAAGTCTTTCAGATAGTCACTGAAGTCTTAGTTACCATCGATTTGACTATTGTAATGCACCCTATATGTGGCTGTCCTTGAAGGCCACTTGAAAAATATAGGTGGCCCTGAATATAGTGGCATGTGCAATGATGTCTCTGCTGCTTTGAGAGCTACACTAGCTGCCACTTGGCTTCTAGGTGTCATTCAAGATTCTGGTTATCACCTATAAAGCCCTTCCTGCCACAGAGCCTGGTTACTTGGGAGAAACCATCTAACTACATGTGCCAGACCATATGGTAGGGTCAGCAAGTTTAGTATATATTCATTTTTATTACTTTAACTAAAATCTTTAATAAAATTATGAAAAAACCACATACTTTATGTAACGCTTAGCTTCCTAGCTCATTGTTTTATATGAAACTTCTATTTTAAAAAAATATTATTAAACTTCTACTCTGCCCATCTTGCTGAGATGATTCTACCCAGCTTACATTCATAAAATTACCCTAATCCTAACCTTAAAACAATAAATAAAAACCAAATATTTAAAATTCAGATAAAATTCAATTAATCAAGATGAGAAGAGGGGAATAAAATGTGCATGGTGGGGCTCAGTCTAATCCAATAGCCACTTCCAAGATGCCACTCCCCCTTGGGGACCCAGCCCAGCAGGCAGAGGCAGGTTTTAGATACTTACCCAATTGTTGGATTGATGTTTGGATCGAAGCTGTCTTCTACAAAGCGCCATACAATGCTTGATTTGCCCACACCTGTGTCCTTAAAGAGAAACAAAACAGGTAATTTTAAATTTCAATCTTTCTATCTGTATTTCTAGAAGCAGCTCTAGTTTCAGCATTTTCCATCCAACTTCTATGAATTTGGATAAATCAGTTTCTTTTCCCAAAAAATCTAATCATTATCCACTGAATAATAAAAATGCCTTAAATCATTTGAAACAAAGAGCTAAATAAGGATTCTTAAAATCTCAACGAGCAACTTCTTGATACCTGAACAAGAGACATTACAGGTAGTCCCAAAACTTGCAAAAATTTGACTGGTGACTATTCAAAGTTACAACAGCACTGAAAAAAGTTACTTATGACCATTTTTCACATTTGACCATTGCAGCATTCCCCTGCTCACCTGATCAAAATTCAGATAGTTGGTAACTGACTCTTATTTATGATGGTTGCAGTGTCCTAGGATCAAGATAATTTTTGGAAAAAGAAATCACCTTTTGCGACCTTCTGACAAGCAAAGTCAAAGGGGAAGTCAGTTTCATTATTTATTTATTTGATTTGTATTGCCACCTATTCGCCATGGCAACTTAACAACCATGCTATCAACAACTGCAGTGATTCATTTCAAAATGGTGGCAAGAAAGGTCATAAAATGGGACAAAATTGTAGTTGTAAGTTGAGGGCTACTTGTACCTTATTTGAATCGATTATAATCAACAGTCTAAGGTAACATAGGGTAATGATTTTATTTATTATAAAATTTATAATAATAACAATGGAGCAAAGCTACCACACTATGCAAACACTTTGAACTTTATGAGTAAATATGCATTGTCATATTATTTTGTTCTGCCCAAGATGAACAAAATATGGGCTATATTTTGCAGATGATACAACAGTGGTGGGACTCATCTCCAAGGGGGATGAGTCTGCCTACCGAGATGAGGTGGACTGGTTGCTTTCGTGGTATGGAGACAATATCTTGGTCCTCAACACTAATAAGACCAAGGAGCTTAAAGTGGAGTATAGAAGGAAAAGATCATACATCCAGTCCTTGCTTATCAATGGATACCAAGTGGAGCAAGTGGCCAGTTTTTAAGTTTCTGGGTGTTATCATAAAAGAGAACCTGACCTGGGGTGCTCACATTGCAGCACTGGTCAAAAGGGCCAGCAGAGATTATACTACCTGAGACTTCTCAGAAAACAACTGAATGAAAAACTGCTGGTGATCTTCTACCGCTGCACCACAGAGAGTATCTTAACTTACTGCACCTCTGTATGGTTTGCCAATTGCATGGTGGCAGATAGGAAAGCACTCCAGAGGGTTTACGTCATTGCACAGAAGATCATTGGTTGCCCTCTCCCCTCTTTGAAAGAGCTTTCTAGCTCCCACTGCCTTAAGAAAATTCAAAACATTCTGAAAGAACCATCTCATCCTGGGAACCCTTTTTTGATTTATTACCATCTGGCAGACAGTACAGAACAATAAAAATAAGCACAAATAGGCTGAAAAACAGCTTCTATCCCAGGGCAGTAGCTCTTTTGAATTCTACTGTATACTGCAGTGCTAGGGTGGCGTTGGGGTTTTAAGTTCAATGTGTGGAATGAGAAGGATGTGTGTTTGTGTTTATTTTCATGGTCATGATGTGCACTGAAGATGGTGTTTGATATTGTTGTAGAAGTGCAATGACAATAAAGTAAACTAAAGTAAACTAAACTATAGATGCACTCATAATTAACTTTACTCAGTGAATCCAGCTTTCTGGACCATATAAACACAAAGGCTATTGAACTGATGCTGCAAAACTTCAAAAGCAGCAAGTAATTAAATGGCCTTCATATTGTCTATTGCTCGTGTTTTATTTTAGATAACATTCTATGGTTTCCCAAATAAACATTTGCCATGTAAACATAGCAACAAACTTTACTAAAGACTATTTTCAACAGCTATATAATGATCCACCCTAAAAATATGTCTACTAAACAACTAGGATAGGAAAGAATGTGTTTTTGGTATTTCAAGGGTGTTAGTAAAAGGTATTATTCATACAACCTCTCCCTATTTAATGAAAGGTTATGTATGCATTCATAAACCTGAGGAGGGAAATCATTAAGAAGGTATGGTTTAAGTATTTGAGAAAGTACAGTGATGTTTCTCTCATTATTTTTATATACAAATATAGACAAGCTAAACTGGACAAAAAGCCTGTTTTTTTCACAACTGAATATCCATGTTTTTCACAACTGAATATGCTCATGTTGCATCTATGACTTCATTTATTTATTTAGATGGGAGCCCACTCTCTTTCAGTGACCCTAGGTGGTTTACATAAAATTAAACCTCAATATACAAAGAGTAAAAACAATAACCCCCTCCATCCCCATCATTAACAGTAATGTCATGATTTTGGAGGAAATGGCTTGAGCCTGTGGTCAAACTTCATGCCACAGCTAAAAATTTTTTTTTTAAGTTTAAAGTGTAGTAGTTAAGGTAATAGGCTAGAAACCAGGAAACTGACTTGCAGTCTTCCTTAGAAATGAAAACTGGCTGGGTAACCCTTTTAATTCAATCCGTATCACATGATTATTGTCAGTTATATACAGAAAAGGCAAGACAAAATAATAACATGGATACATTACAACATCCTAGGTTCTTAAGAACTTGAACTTGGTATGAAAGCCAACACTAACTAAAGAACTGGCAGCTGTGACTTCACATTTTTGTAAACAGATTATAATAACAGCTTTAGCTGAAGATTCTGGGATTCAATAATGCTGGTACAGCTAGTCCTCAACTTAGGGCCACAATTGAGTCCAAAATTTATGTTGCTAAACAAGGCAGCTAAGCACCCCATTTTACAACTTTTTACCACAGTTAAGCAAATCACTGCAGTTGCTAAGTGAATCAGCTTTCCCCCATTGACTTTTGCTTGTCAGAAGCCAGTTAGGAAGGTTACAAATGGTGATCACTACCCCAGACAGTGCAACTGTCATAAATACATGCTAATTGCCAAGTGCCTGAATTTTGATCACTTGGCCATGGGAATGCTACAATGGTTGGGCGAAAACCAGTCCTAAGTCATTTTTTTCAGTGCTGTTGTCATTAAACGAAAGGTTAAGTCAAGAACTACCTGTATTTCTAAAGAAAAAGGAAAGGTATCTTTCTGTTTGTTTCCACATTCTTAAAAACACACATTTTTCTCCATTTAAATGCAAAATATATAACATATTCTGCCTTGTTCTATACAGGTAGTCCTCAACTTATGACCCACAATAGAGTCCAAAATTTATGTTGCTAAGTGAAATATTTGTTAAGTGAGTTTTATTGCATTTTAAGGCCTTTCTTGCCACAGTTAAGTGAGCCAGTGCAGCTGTTAATTTAGCAACCCGGTTGTTAAGTGGATCTGGATTCCACATTAATTTTGTCAGGAAGTTGCAAAAGGGGATCATGTGACCCTGGAACACAGCAACAATCATCAATATGAACCAGTTGCTAAGCATCAGAATTTTGATCATGTGACTAGAGATGCTGCAATGTTGTGTGAAAAATGGTACTATGCTTCTTTTTTCAGCACCATTGTAATTTTGAAGTCACTAAATGAAATGTTACAAGTCAAGGAGTACATTTACCAATCACAGGGCAGAGTGAATATTACCTAACTCCTTCATATGCAAAACAATTCTGCTCAAGAGAGAATATTGGTTTTCAGGAAAATTGTATACTTTGTCCTGTAAGCCACTCTCATAACTGGGCTTTAATTCAAATTATGTTATTTAGATATTAACATTTTATAGTGAAATCCTGTGACTGTGTCCTCAGAAATAAGATTCATTCTATTGAATAGTCCCATAGTCTTGACCATCATCCCGTTTCCTTTATGATAAAGGATTTTGTTACATACTCTTTTAAAATGAATTTTTGAAACTCATCTCAAAATCTGTCAACCAGGAGTTTGCACATATGTTTTAAACACTGCTTTTCCGCCCAGAAATATTGCGAGTAATTATTGTGGAATTGGTTGGAGAACAAATTACGAAATTCCTTTCCATTCCAAGAAAGAACAAAACCTCTAAAAGTTGCAGCCTTGAGCATATATATATTTAGAAAGAAATCCCACAGAGGGAGGTTCAGACTGAACTCCCAATAAATGCATTATGAGGAGCTGCTTGAAATTAAAAAATAAAAATAAAATAAAGGAGCATCACCGCCCAAGTCCATATTGTTAGTTTTCAGAAGTAGAAGGGCTGTCAGACGATAATCCTAAAAACACCGACCTGGCAATACGCCGTTTTGAAACCTGCCGAGAATTGGGGTGAAGCTGTTAAGGCATTTATCGTGGGGGGAAACAGACGACCCCAATTCTAAGGTGCGATTCCCCTCCCAGCCCACAACTCAGGTAACGATGACCACAGAGAGCCATTAAGCTGAGCTTCATGGAGAGCAAAAAGCCCAGTCCTTTTTCCGAGGAAGGCGCCGCCGAACCCTCAAAACGAACTTTTTAAACCAGCTTGAACAAAGGAGAAAAGAGAAGCCCACGCTTGTCCTCCACGTCCTTTCCAACTCACCCCAAGGAGGCAAACTTTCAGCTCCCGCAGAGCCATCGCTCGAGAACCGAAGGGGGTCGCCGCTGTTTTTTTTAGGAACCGCCGCCGCCGCCGCCGCCGCCGCCCGGCCACACCATCACCCCCTTCGCGGGACTTTCACATGGAAAAGCCTCCCCGCAGCTACCTAAAGGAGTCTCCGGAGAAGGCGGCCGAAAAAAAAAAAAAAAAAAGGGTGGTGGTGGTGGAAAGGCTTCCCAAGGCGGGGCCCAGAGAAAGAGCCTCACGCCCTGCCTCTCGGCTCCAGGCTACAGGTAAACGCGCCTCTTCCTTCTCCTCAGAGCCCACAGGCCGCGCGCCATCTTGGAGAGCCCCGCGTCGAGCGTCACATGATGAGCGCCCCGCCTCTTTTCCCAGTGACCTCATCCGGGAGGGAGGAAGGAAGGAAACGCCCATGTTGGCGCGCGGGCCCGTCCTCCGGCTCTCCAGGCGCGCCTCGGCTTCGCGGAATCCTCGCCTCAACGCTATTAAATGACAACCCCCCCCCACTCCCACCCGCCTCAAGACTGGAAGCCGGGCGAGGAGGAGGAGAGGCGGGAAAGGAAGGTTCGGTCCACGGAGACAACCATTGACGTTTGATTTCGGGCGAGCGGCGGAGACAGGGCGCTGCCCAAGGCGACCGGGATAAAGCCGGCAGCTCCTCCTTTCGGCCGTCCTCTCCGGACCCTAGTCTCCTCCCCACCCATGCGCCTTTCAAAATGGCTGGTAAGCGGTGGGGTGGGGGCGGCCTGCTTACCTGGGTGTCTCTCTCCTTCCACACCCTCCCCCCCCCCCCCCCCACTGCTTTCTTTCGCCAGCTTTTTAAACTGTGCTCTTCTGCTGCTTGGGGGGGATGTGGGAAGGTCAGAGGCTGTTTGAAAATGGCGGTGCCATGGCGTCTGGGGCTGCTGCTTCATGTGCTGCTCTTGAGGCTTTCATTTATTTGTGTGTTTTATGTTTGCTCCCCTCCCCGTTCCCACCCCTCCCTGGTCTTGTGGAGCAACAACAGCAACACAAATGCCCCCCCCTCCGCGTGTCTTCTTTCTCTTTCTTACTCTTGTTTTCATTTGTAGGGATCCCTTTGTATTTTGTGGATTTGCAGGATGACTTAGATGATTGTGAGTAACTTGTTTTAAATTTTTCTTGAACACACACACACACACACACAAAGGAAAGGAAAATGGCAGTGAAATGGTGGTGATGGTGGTTGTGGCTTTCTCAGAGGAGCTCTGACTTTGCTTGTTAAAATTTCCTCCCAGAGAGGTGGAAGAGGATTACAGTATAAAGATTAGGATGTCGATCCTTCCTCTCCCCCCCCCCCCCCTCTCTTGCTTAAGGAGAGTGGATATTTGTAGGAAAAGCTATATGTTAAAAGTTGTACCTTTTTGAATGATACTGGAGGCATTTTGATTTGTATAGCTTGAGGACTCCAGTTTGAAATCCATACCTCTCAGTGTCATGGGACGAACGGAGCAACCTATCTTTGTGAAGCTGGCCCTCAAACAGCAGATGTATGGAGTTTTTATGAAGCTTAGCCTCCTGGAAATGTTGGGGAGTGAAATCAGGCATACCTAAAAGGCAATCTTAATCTTTTGCAGTTTTGTGATATCTGAATAAAGATACTGATATATTTCATTAATTTATGATACTGGTAGATTTTGCAGTTTTCTTGAAATAGATAAAACAACATAAAGCAGTATAAATCCCTATACTTTTACTTTTACATTGGTTAGGTGACTAAGGTTTTTGGTCAGCAGAAAAATTCTAAAAAGAAAAAAAAAGTATCCTTTTGGGGGGGATACTCATGCTTGAATCTACATGTTTACATGCTTGTTTCTCTTGCTGTCTGTGACTGGCAAAAATTGGTTGCAGCATCAATTAAATTTAAATAATAACTTGTAGCAAGTAATTGTGAATTGAAGGTGCTGTCATTAAAATGCAACCCTGGTAGATTTATTTGGGTTTGCTTTTGAAAACTCTTGATTTTTATAATGCAGTATGAACTCTTAATTTTTGTTAACATATAGCAATGTAATGTTAAATAAGGAAATTTTAAGATAATGTAACCTTTATTGTCATTTTTTCTGTGAACACACTAGTACACATTAAAAATGAAATTCTGATGCTATCTATCTATCTATCTATCTATCTATCTATCTATCTATCTATCTATCTATCGGGTATTATCCCACGTCATTGTAGTTCTGTTAAAGTTGTAGCAACGTTTCAGCAGAATCTCATCTGCCATCCTCAAGCTTCTGTATAGAGTTAGTTCCTGGTTTCAAATTTGAGGCTGGTCCATTCTGATTGGCTGGGAGCCTGGATCTGTGTTCATTGGACTTGGAGTTTGATTGATTGATGTTTCTGGTTTCTTCTGTCTGTTTTGTGGCTTTGATTGGCTGGCAACACTCTGTTCTTGAGTTGGAGGCTTTCAGTGCAGCTTGGCTCAGTGTGAAGGGATGGCTGC
>BLBF01000049.1:1729181-1762418 GCA_015471245.1 Laticauda colubrina | reverse complement strand
GGCAACACTCTGTTCTTGTGTTGGAGGCTTTTAGTGCAGCTTGGCTCTGTGTGAAGGGACGGCTGCTCTTCATTAGCAAGCTGCTATTCATTAGCAAGCTGGGTTTCACCTGGGTGCCTGGTGGGGGGGTGCTTGGGTTGGAGCTATCAGAGGGAGTCTGTTTGTGCCCAGGTGTTTGCCTGGCTTGTGGCATGGAGATCTTTCTATTTGAGAGTGCAGGCTTCCAAATGATTGACAGTCTGGTGGAATCATCTCTTCTATTCATGCTGTCAGGTCTTTTTTCAATCTCTATGGCTTCTCTGATGATTCTGTGGTTGGGGTTTTCTATAGTGGCCAGGGTTTTAGTGCCATTGAAGTTGATGCTGTGACCTGTGGTTTTCATGTGTTGGACTCGTGAGGAGGTGCGTTCCAGCTTTTTTACTGCATTTTTGTGTTCATCTAGGCGGGTACTTATTCTTCTATTGGTCTGTCCAATGTATGTGGCCGGGCATGATATACAGGGAATTTCGTATATGCCTTGGTTTTCCAGGTCAATTTTGTCTTTGGGGTTCCTCAGGATGGCTGCTATTTTTTTGTCTGTTTTGAAGGCAGTCTTGATGTGATGCCTGTGTAGTATCTTACTGATTTTATCTGTAGTACCTCTTATGTAGGGCAGGACAGCTGTTCCATAGGTCTGTTGATCTTCTAGGTCTCTGTTATGTCTTGGTGTGTTTTTGTGGATCAAGTTGGTGATTTTGTTTTTGTGGAAGCCATTGGCTGTCAATACTTCAGTCAGGGTGCATAGTTCAGTCTTTATATGTGTCTTATCTGTGCTGGGTGGTGGTGGGATTGGGCGTTGAGGTAGCGGTTGGTGTGTGTTTTCTTTTGGTATATGGTGTGTCCCAGTGTGCCATCTGTTCTTTTGTAGATTAGTACATCTAGGAATGGTAGTTGTTTGTTTATTTCCGTTTCCATGGTGAACTTGATTTTGGGGTGTGTGTTGTTTAGGTATGTTAGGAAATTGTTTAGGTTTTCTTTTCCATGGGGCCAAATCACAAATGTGTCATCGATATATCTTAGCCATAGTTTGGGTTTGTGGGTGGCATTAGCCAGGGCTCTGGATTCGAATTCTTCCATGAACAGGTTTGCAATGACGGGTGACAGTGGTGATCCCATAGGGGCTCCTTCAATTTGCTTGTATCTTTGTCCTTTGTATATGAAATATGTGTTGGTTAGGCAGTGTTCTGTTAGTTCCATGAGGTCTTTGGCTGGTTGGTATTTATTTTTGATGATTTCAAGAGTTTCTTTTATTGGGACTTGAGTGAATAGTGAAACCACGTCGAAACTTACAAGCAGATCTTCTTGTTCTACGTGTAGATCTTTGATCATTTCTAAGAAGTGGTATGAGTTTTGTACATATGAAGCTGCGGTTTCAGCATGGGGCTGTAGTTGTTTTACTAAGTGTTTAGCTAGGTCTTGTGATGGTGCTCCTATGGAGCTGACTATGGGTCTGAGAGGTATGCCTTCTTTGTGTATTTTTGGGAGGCCGTATAATTTGGGGCATCCAGAAGATTTTTCTCTTGGGATGATCGTCTGTTGGATTTCTTTGCTTATGTGGCTGGTTATAATTTTCTTCTTGGTTGATTTTTCTAGATATGTGGTTCGGTCTGTGTTTATAGGTTTGTATGTGGAGTCTTGGAGTAGGTCTGTCAATTTTGTTTCATAGTCTTTTCTGTCCATTACTACTGTGGCATTTCCTTTGTCTGCTGGGAGTATTATTATGCTGTTATCATTTTTCAGGGTTTGTAATGCTCTGAATTCATCTTTTTGCAAATTATTTTTTGGTGGTTTCGTTGTGCATAAGATGTGAGTAACCTGGTGTCTTATTGTGTCAGCTTCATCTGTATTTAATTTGGTTAGGCTGGATTCTACTGCACATATGATGGATTCTGTTGGGATTTTTTTGGGTGCTATGGCATAATTGAATCCTTTGGATAGGACATCTGTTTCTGCTTTGTTGAGTTCTCTGTTGGAAAAGTTGTATATGAGTTGTTTCAGGTGTTGTGGTGGGTTATTGGGAATTTTCTTGTCATTTTCTAATTTTTTCAGTTTTCTTGAGAGTTTATCATTTTTATAAGTGTTTTCAGTTTAGGTCTCCAAGTTGTAAGTTGTTTGATCTTATCCCAAAGTATTGGGTGGATTTTGCTGCTCAATTCCAGGTGTAGTGCTAGCAAATCTTTGTTTAACTGATCTAATTGGAATCTTTTACTGTGAACTTCATTTCTGAGTAGAGATATCTCTGTCATTTTCAGGATACGTTTGGTAGCTGCTGTGTTCTTATGAAATGTTAATTTGAAGCAGGTTGGTGTTACATTGTTGTCTCTGCAGCTGCATAGGAATTTTAGGTCACATAGTATTCCTGCTCTTTTAACTTCCAGCTTCTCATAGCTTTTGATCTGGCTGTTTATTTCCTCCCCGTAGAGGTCAGATATTTGTTTTCTTAGGCTTTCGCAGGTACTTACATGTGTGCTGTTTAGCTTCCTTCGGGTATTATCCCACGTCATTGTAGTTCTGTTAAAGTTGTAGCAACGTTTCAGCAGAATCTCATCTGCCATCCTCAGGCTTCGGTATAGAGTTAGTTCCTGGTTTCAAATTTGAGGCTGGTCCATTCTGATTGGCTGGGAGCCTGGACCTGTGTTCATTGGACTTGGAGTTTGATTGATTGGTGTTTCTGGTTTCTTCTGTCTGTTTTGTGGCTTTGATTGGCTGGCAACACTCTGTTCTTGTGTTGGAGGCTTTCAGTGCAGCTTGGCTCCATGTGAAGGGACGGCTGCTATTCATTAGCAAGCTGGGTTTCACCTGGGTGCCTGGTGGGGGGGTGTTTGGGTTGGAGCTATCAGAGGGAGTCTGTTTTTGCCCAGGTGTTTGCCTGGCTTGTGGCATGGAGATCTTTCTATTTGAGAAAGATCATAATACTATATACACAAAATGTGTCTTTTTCTGGTTTGTAACTTATTTCCAGTTCCTTTTATTTAGTTCATTGGCCTTGCAGATTGGTGTGACATTTAGCATATGTGACTTAGTGTAGAAGAAGCTGATTATTCCCTATTGCAGAACTGATTGTGTTTTTGGCCCATTGTTTACTTCTTTACTGGCATTATGTGGTTGCCATCTGGAGGAAGAGATAGAATGCTATACTAAAAGCATGGGTGTCTTTTAATAGTGGTATAGCCTTAGTCTTGTTTAATTTATTGCAATCAATAATTTACTATTCTTTTTAATCTTCAGGACATCATACCTCAGCCTTTGTTGGAGCAGTATTTATCTATGACAGACCCTGCTCGAGCACAGACAGTTGATACTGAAATTGCGAAACATTGTGCATATAGTCTACCTGGTGTGGCCTTAACACTTGGCAGGCAAAATTGGCATTGTCTGAAGGACACCTATGAAACTTTAGCATCTGACGTTCAGGTAAAATACAAAGCAGTCGGTATTGCTTTGCGTTATTTAAACTATGCATATAAATGTGTGAGAAGCATGCAGTATTTATTATTAATCTATGTTGGTTTGTTTAAGGTAGTCCCTTTCTAAGTAACTCCCTTAAGTAAATTGTAGGAAGATAGATATTTCAAAAAATTGATGCCTTGTTTATATGTTTTTTGTTGGGTTGTATTAGCTTTGATGGTAGCATGGCTGCTTCAGAATGCCATCTCTGTGAGAATAGACTGCTGGGGTAGATGGATCCAGTAGAACTCTGCGCAGGTTCTAATTGCACCAAATATTGTGTATAAATGGCTTACTTTTATCACTGGTCTGTGCTAGAGCTACAGTAAATCAGGCTAATAAGGGTAAATAAAATATTTCTAGTTCACTTGGAATGTTAGTTTATGTAGTAAAAAATTAACCAAGCCTATATTTTTCCAGGTTTCCTGGAAATAGTTAATTGTGGAGTTCTTAGTGCTGTCTGAACTTGGGAGTTTTTTTGCGGATGTTTCATTCCCCAATAAGGTAACATCATCAATACTTGACATTGACATTGATGTCATTACACAGATAGGTAATGAAATGTCGACAAAAAAATAATAATAACCAAGCTAGGTGAAACCAAGGACTCCAGAGTTCAGCCTTAAGCTACACATATTCTTTTCTAAATAGTTAATTTTTGGACCAAAACCTCTATGAAGAAAATATAACAAGAAAAGATAACATCTGCCCAGGAAAAAAAAAAAGACTGAATAACATAACATTCAGGGGTAGGGGGTGAAGGTTACATATTATGGTAGGAATAGTCTTAATTATTTGCTGTTCAGTAAGTTAGCATTTTCTGACTCATCATGCCCCATCATGAATAGCCATTGTGTGAAAGTGTCCGTGTTACATTTCTGAAATTCCCACTCCACCCCCACCCCCAAATGGCACCTATCCCATCAGAAATACTAATAATGATTTTATTATATTTTTTATTATATTAATTTATTTGATTTTTAAAATTAGTTTTGTGATTTTAAATGTGGTTTTTATATTTTGTAAGCTGCCTTGAGTTGCCATTAGCGAATAGGTGGCAATATAGATTTTATTGATTGATTGATTGATTGATAGATAGATAGATAGATAGATAGATAGATAGATACATACATACTGAACAGTTACAGCTAACAAAGACATCAGTTTCCTCATCCGGCAGGCAAAGTAGATATTTTAGATCTTTGGTGTTTTTAAAATAATCAGTATGAACTAAAATAATAATTTTGTAACCATTTCATTCAGATATCAGGATTTCAGTACTTTCAGTGGAAAAGGTTATCCTTTTACTAATCTGAAATTGTCCACTATTTAGCGCCATTGAATTATCTTTGGTTCTAGTATTGAGAGAAAAGATTTATTGGCAATTTGGTAGCACTATAAATTTGCATACATTGGGTTTTCCTCATTTAAATATTCTTTTCATCTTATTGTACTTACTCAACTGTGTTCTGTACTGTTCTGTCCATTTGTGTGAACTATTTTCAGTGGAAAGTCCGTCGCACGCTTGCTTTTTCCATTCACGAGTTGGCTGTAATTCTGGGAGATCAGCTAACAGCAGCCGATTTAGTGCCTATTTTCAATGGTTTCTTAAAAGATCTGGATGAAGTACGCATTGGAATCCTCAAACATCTTTATGATTTCTTAAAGGTAGGGATAGTTCACATTTGTTTAGTTTTACCTGTCTGAGAAAAAGACCCAGTTTTAGAGACAGCTTCACTGCAGTCATTCCTACTCTGGCAATTTTTTGGTTGGATTTATTGCAGTTGCTGAGCATGGGTCTGCTTTGGAAATGGTCTGGAGACATCACTTCACAATAGGGATGTTCACTGGGATTGGCTGATACAAACATATATACAGGAAGTCCTTGGCTTACAACAGGAATTGGGATCAGAAAAGCCATTGCTAAGGGACACAGTCATAAAGCATGATGTGATGTGACTGCATCACTTCATGGATGGCAGTTTGAGTAACCTCCCCGCACTTGATACTTTAACAGAATAAAAGAGTTGGAAGGGACCTTGGAGGTCATTAAATAAGAATAGAGCCATGGTGACGCAGTGGTTAGAATGTACTACTGCAGGGCTAACAACTGCTCACTCTAAGAGTTCAATCCTGACTGGCTCAAGGTTGACCCTGCCTTCCATCCTTCCAAGTTTGGTAAAATCAGGACCCAGGTTGTTGGGGGCAGTATGCTGACTCTGTAAATCACATAAAAGCACTGTGAAGTAGTACATAAGTCTAAGTGCTATTGTTATAGCATAGATCCTTCAGTTTCCAGTTTTCTGTTGGCTTTCCTGTTGACAGCTTATGCAAAGCCAACAGGGTGTGCAAAAATCATGATTATGTGACTGTAGGGGCTCGTTAAATACTAGTTGCTCAGCTCAGGCATAACTCTAATGGTCGCTGAATGAACGGTTGTAACCCAAAGGATATCCGTAGTATCAGTTCTTTGCTGATTCATTTCCAGACCCATTTTTAAAGAGTTGGGTTTGATTTTTAAAGCTCTAAATGGCTTAAGACCAGGTTATTTGAAAAAGCACTTTCTCCCACATTTATATTCCTGGATTTTATGCATGTTTAATGATCCCTGTCCCATATAGACAGGTTTTTCAGTAGCCATCCTACCAAGGAAAAAAAATCTGTCACTTTTTTCAGTGCCATTGTAACTTTGAAGGATCACGAAATGAATTGTATTAAGTTGAGGACGACCTGTACTGCTAATGAAGTATTTCTATGAAATAAGCCTTTCATGTTTCACACATGCTAGATTAACATCAAATGTCATGTGTGTCTTTAGACAAAAGAAAAGCCAATTGTCAGACATACAGTTTTTATCATTTTGTTTTTAGTTGCTTCATGCTGAAAAAAGACGTGAATACCTTTATCAGCTTCAAGAATTTGTGGTAACTGACAATAGCAGAAATTGGCGATTTCGTTATGAACTTGCGGAGTAAGTTAAGATTTTTTTTTATTTTTGATGGACGTGTCATTTACCTCGAAGCATAGAAAGCACAATTAAAACAGTATCCCAGAGAAAGCAAATTACTTGGGCCTTTTTCAGTGTTCAGGCTTGATCTTACGACTGAAATGGCATTGGTCCCTCTTTGTAAGGGCCTGGGTGGAGATCTAATATCTCTCCTGATCTTACTAAATCCCTCAGCAGCCTTTGATATCATCAGCCAGGGAATCTTGGACAATCCATGAGAAATGGAGATTGGAGGTATTAATTTCAGCAGTTTTGGTCCTTCCTGAGTGGATTATTCCAGTCAGTTGGCATGGTGGGTGGAGGGAGAAAAGAGAAGAAAAATTGGCCTTGCTGCTGCTCTGATTTAATGTAGACATTTAATGTCTACATGAAGCTGCTGGGTAGGTCATCCAACAGTTTGGGGAATAGAATCATCAATACTGATGATACTCAATCAGAGATCACTACCCCAGCCTCAGCTGAAGATGCTGAGGAGATCTTGTCCCAGTGCCTAGAGAATCTTAGGGCCCTGGATGGAAGAAAACAGGCTTCAGCTGAACCCAAGTGAGATGAAGTTGCTATTTGTTCTCTGTGGCCCTGAGTTAGCTCCAGTGGTGTCTTTCAGGGGAGTAGCCCTGTCCCTGTGGGATCAATTGTGTGACTGGGGGTCGTCTTGGATAGCTATTGCTGGAGGTAGGTGGAAGCTACGCCAATAAGGCACTTTGCCCAGCTTTGGCTCCCTTGCCAGCTCATCCCTGCCTTGAGTAGGAGGACATTGCTACAGTGACATATGCTGTCCTCAGTACTTGCCTGGACTACTGCAATGCACCTGACATTGCGCTGCCCTTGGTGGCCTCATAGAAACTGCAATTGCTCTAGAATGCAGTGGCCTGCATGTTAGCATTGCTCAGCATTAGGATTATAGTATACTAATATTCAGGCCATCAGCAGTTATCCAGATGCAATTAAATGTGCTGGTTTAACTACAGGACCATCCCACCAACTAAATTTAATCCTCTCAGAGTGCATTTTTCAGAAGATATTGCTGGTAATGTCACATTTCTTGTCCAGTATAGGGTGATGTGTGGGGCCTGGATGTGTTCTGTTCTCATGGTGGCCCAAGACTTCTTGAATAGCCTCTATTGATAAGTCAACACTGAATTATTAATTGCCAAATGTCACAAGATAATAATAAATAAATTATTAATAAAGACTGATAAATTACAACTAGAGCAACAAATTTTATTTTCTCTTTCTTTTTTTGGGCAAAAGTCAAACAAAAAAATTCCATTGAATTCCGTTGTGTGAAGCTAAACAAATATAGATTTTGTAACTGAAACAAGTATCTTCCTTCCATTTGGTGCTACTGTTCCATAATTTGGTTAATTTTGTATTGACTGCAAATGAATATTACTACAGGTATTTTGATGGTGTAACATATTGTAACATCGCTGACATCTAGTGGCAAAACCTTGTAACATTTTCTTTTATGTCAGTGTTGCCCTATTACATTAGTTTCTCAAATTACTGTAGTCAATTACTTGGTAAATATATTTATTAGTAGGTGCCCATATAGCACAAGCATGGCCATATATTTCTTGCAATAACAATAAATATATGTAGCTCAGTGTTGTTAAGAGTTGTTCAAGCTTGGTTTTTGAGTTACAGGTATTTCACCAGTGAAAACTACAATATCTATCTATCTATCTATCTATCTATCTATCTATCTATCTATCTATCTATCTATCTATCTATCTATCTATCTATCTATCTATCTATCTATCTAACCAGCAGTAAGGAGAATATAATTCAAGAACCTAAAGAATCTTAAAATTGTTCATTCATTCAACTACCCACCCACTTTCCATCCATTAAAATATATATGCATACATACATACATACATACTTACATATATCAGACATACACACACACACAAACACACACACACGCTGCCCATCTCACTATTAAGGCAACTCTGGGCAGCTTGCAGATCATAATTGATTCTTAAAGCAGAAAGTATGGAAGAAGCCATTGCAAAATGCTGAATTCCTAATGATATTCCTTAATAGTGTTATTTTCCAGACTTATCCGTATTTTCAACTAAAAGCTAGAACATATATAATTCTTTTTTCTTTTTCTTTTAGGCAGCTCATTTTGATACTTGAACTTTATAATTCCAATGATGTGTTCGATCACTTAAGACATATTGCACTAACACTCTGTTCAGATAAAGTTTCTGAAGTCAGGTGGATCTCCTTCAAATTGGTAAAGCACCAGCCTTTATCTCCTTTTGTTCTACATGATATAGCCATTTGGCTTAACAAGTCTACTTTTAAATGCTAGAAACTTATTTCAGCATTCCCCCCCTCAAAGTTCATAATAATTATATTTATTTATAGAAATTCACAGGAAACAAATGTGTAATGAATGATACTTGCTGTGGGAATTGTATTTTATTACACTGCTGTCACTGCTCCTTCTTGATTCTTTGGTATTTTTGCAGGCTGTAGCAATACTACAGAAGTTCTATGCATACAATGCAACTTCTCTGGGATTAAATTTCATTAATGAGTTGATTATGAGATTTCGCCACTGTTCCAAGTGGGTTGGTCGACAAGCATTTGCTTTCATCTGCCAGGTGAGTCTGCTTTTTGGGGTGTCTGTGATATGAGCAAAGAACAGAGCTACCTGATATAATTTTGTTATTAAAGCTAATCATATCCTAAGTCCCCTACGTGAGAAATTTGATTTGAAATTTGAGGAGAGAACCCATAACTTTAAAACATGAAAGGTATCTCAAGGAAACTTGTTCTGATTATCTAGGCTCAGGTATATAACCAAGCCTTAAAGGAAACAGTGGCAAACTACTTCTAAAAAAACCTTGCCAAGAAAAATGCAGGGAGTTGCCCAGGGATTTTCTGAGAATTGGACACTGTTGATAGCAAAGAAGGGGGGGGGGGAATCACTTTCATATACTTCTAAGGTTATTTTCAGCATATGAATATAAACAGGGACATACCTGATAAAGCAAGTGATTTTTTCCTTCTGTAATTCTCTTCTCACTAGCTTATTTGGGGAAGATTAATTTATATCTTAAGGTAGTCCTTAACTTACAATGAGAATTTATGTTGCTAAACATTGTGATCTGAAAGCATGATAATACATGTCTGCATTGCTTACCAATGGCAAACACTCTTTGGCTGTTTATTTTTTAAAAATTAAGTTCTTACATTTCTCGACAAAATGTTTGGAAGGAAATTCATGTGGTACCAAACAGTTTATTCTTTGGCTTTGTAAGGCTAATTTGCCAACCCATAGCTTAATAACTCCTCATTTCATAGCTTGCGTGGGCGTTGTGAATGCTACAGGAGTTGGAACAGCTTCCCATAGCTGCTATTGTATAAATTATGATGCATTGAGGTCTGTATTTCATTAAACAAAATGCCACATAACTTTTTAAATAAAACCAAATAGCCTATGCTTACTGTTCTTCAACCTAAGCTCTTTTGCATTAATATCATGTGGACTGGATTTGATATAAGGTTGTGTGAATATCAAAACTGTTTGCAGAAAAGATAACACTTCCTTCTGAGTATCAGATGGATCAAAAGCTAACCTGTCTCTCATGTGGTATGTGCTAACTTTTATACCTTGCTTGATGCTGAACAAAGTTAAGGAAGTCTTTGGTTCCTTGTTCTATGTCTAATTATTTTTTATGTAATTGTACTCTTAAGCATTATAGCTGTAATCAATTTCATCCATTTTGTTTGTTCAGTATTAGTATTACTGAACGCTCAGTACCACTACTGTGTTGTACCATCTGTCAATGGAATGGAGTGTGTTCTGCTTTTTAGGCTATTTTTAGAAGTTTGAGGAAGCAAAATATTTGACTTGCAAAGTGCACATATTAGAATGCATAGATCAACAAAAGTTCTCTGCAAAGATCAGCAAGAATTTAGCTATTTTGGATGTAACTGCTGAGTAGTATCCGTCTATTTTGCATCTTTAGCACATCTAAAAAAGACCTGTTAGCATGTTTCAAGAAACAGCCATTGTTCAAGTCCCATGTAAAATCCATGTAGTTACCCATGTCTACAATCTGTCTGACATGCTGAAACTGAATAGATACACAAGGGAGTACATAGCATTTCACAATTGTTATATCTATGAACATTAGCTTGGCCAGTGATTAAAAAATGTATTTTATTTTAATTAAAGGCAGTGTGTCTCATAAGAAAGATCATTAACCTTTAGCTACAGTAATACAGTTTATTTGCAACTGTAGATTTTAGCAAAGTTCATATAAAATTGCAATAATTCATGTCAGTTCACTTGATCCTCTCTAAATACAGGTAGTCCTCAACTTATGACCAACAATTGAGCCCTAACTTTATGTTGCTAAGCGAGATAAATTTGTTAAGTGAGTTTTGCCCCATTTTACAACTTTTCTTGCCACATTTGTTGAGTGTATCACTGCAGTTCTTAAATTAGTAACAATTGTTAAATGAATCTGGATTCTCCATTGACTTTGCTTGTCAGAAGATTGCAAAAGGGGATCATGTGACCCTGGGACACTGCAGCGGTCATAAATGTGAATCAGTTATCAAGCATCTAAATGTAAATCACAGGACCATGGGGATGCTGCAATGGTCATAAGTGCGAAAAATGTTCATAAGTCACTTTTTTTGGTGCCTGTTATAACTTTGAATGGTCTTTAAGTGAACTGTGGTAAGTTGAGGACTATCTGTAGTGCTTTTTCCTGTTTTATGATTAAAGGCAGTAGTTGAAGAAGAATGCATGCCTGTGGACCAGTTTGTTGAACACCTGTTGCCCAGCCTTCTAAGCCTAGCTTCTGATCCTGTGCCAAATGTACGGGTTTTGCTTGCCAAAGCACTGAGGCAAACATTATTGGAGAAAGGTATGTTTAGTCCTTTTGGAAGCAGTGCTAATATGCACGACTAGGTGGTTGTCTTGAAAATTATGTCCTCAGAATAGAGCTGAAAGGGACCTTGGAGGTCTTCTAGTCCAACCATTTCAGACAGGTGGCTGTCCAATCTTTTCTTTAAAAACCTCCAGTGATGAAGCGCTGACAGTTTTTCAATATAGATAATGCAAAACTTAAGAACAAAAGGATTACATGGGTTTTAGATGCCATAGCATTGCTGCCTTGTGTTCTCCTTCTACCAGAAATTGATGGTTATGTGAGTTGCTGAGACTCATCTGGCCAAGCTGAGCTCTCTTAATGTGAATTAGAATTTGGTTCATCTAACCCAGGGATGTCAAACTGGTGGCCTGTAGGCCAGATGCTTCATGCGCAGGCCACGCCCACCCCACCTCCACAAAGGGGGAAACCATTGCAATATGTCACATGACAGCAACATGACGCCATGAGTTTGACACCCGTGATCTAACTCCAGTATTGTTGATCCTGATTAGCAATTACTTTTTGGAATTTCAAGAGAATGTTTCCAGCTTTGCCTCAAGTTTTTTTTTTTTTTTTTTTGTTTATGCATTGTGCATATAGTGACATTTGGTGACATGGGCAGTGTAGAAAGTTAATAAATAAATAAAAATTAAAGACTCTAAACTCTTCACAATAAGCAAAAGATCCCACACAAAAATAATTTCCCCTATTATAACCCGGCCTCCCACAATCTCGGCAAAGAGTCAAATTTGAAAAACAAAAAGTCATCATGAGGAAGCCATCATTTTATCTGTGGTCTTCCTGATTGCAAGTGTGTATTCCGTCACTGACCTGTTGAATCTGTAAGTGCAGATTTGCTTATTGGTTATCCTGACTCTTCTGATATATTTAAAGTGGAATGCCTCAGTTGTGGTACAGGATAAAATTGTCAGTGTTGTCATTGACGTCATTGTCAAGGTTGTGGGGTTGTCTCTGTAAATGGCTCAGCTTGCCCCTTTTTGGCTGCAGCTGCCAAAAAAGCCAACACAGTTTTAGGCTGCATAAACAAAGAATCAAGATCATGTGAAGTGTTAATACTACTTTATAATGCCTTGGTAAGGCCACATTTGGAATACTGCATCCAGTTTTGGTCGCCACAATGTAAAAAATATGTTGAGACTCTAGAAAGAGTGCAGAGAAGAGCAGAGAAGAGATTAAGGGGACTGGAGGCTAAAACATAAAAAGAATGGTTGTTGGAATTGGGTATGTCTAATTTGATAAAAAGACATGATAGCAGTGTTCTAATATCTCAAGGGGCTACCCCAAAGAAGAGGGAATCAAGCTATTCTCCAAAACACCAGAAAGCAGGACAAGAAATAATGGTTGGAAACTAATCAAGGAGAGAAGCAAACTAGAACTAAGGGGAAATTTCCTGAGAGTTAGAACAATTAATCAGTGGAACAAATTGCCTCCAGAAGTTGTGAATGCTCTAACACTGGAAGTTTTTAAGAAGAGATTGGACAACCATTTGTCTGAAATGGTATATAGGGTTTCTTGCCGAAGCAAGGGGTTGGACTAAAAGACCTCCAAGGTTTGCTCCAACTTTGTTATTTTATTCTATTCTACTTACCAGAAATTTGGTAGGCTTTAATAACCTGAGCATCTGTATGCTTTTCCTTGCTGTAAAGACTGAGTAATATTTTCACTTCCTATTCCTTTTGATTGTTCACTTTCATTTTATTGTTCGTTTTATCTGAGACCCCACTGAATGTTTAAAAGTAGGTAAATGAATGCTTTTATACTGAATAATATTCTCATATTAATTTCTTAGCATATTTTAGAAGTGTCGGGAATCCTCATCTGGATGCTGTGGAAGAGACTGTTTTGATTCTCCAAGCAGATAGAGATCAAGACGTTTCATTTTTTGCCACCATCAAACCAAAACTCAGTAACATGCATATCACGTTACTTGAAAAACAAAATTAACAATTTTTTGTGCATGTAATCTATGAAATTATTATTCAGCTAACAAGTTCCTGCTATGACTATTAACCAACTTGGTGGAAGAGGACTCTATCAAGGAAATAATGCAATTCACAAGAAAAGGCCATGTTCTTAATTCTGTTATTAAAGTGAGAAACATGTTTGTCCTTTTGTGTACATACCACCTTGATAGGGAATACTTGTTTATTAATTTTTTAATATAATTATGTTCTTTCATGAACATGAGGAGTAATGCTTATCTCTATCAAACATCCAGCTATATGTTCATACGGTTATGTGAGCTCATGCATATTTGCAGCTTAAACATAATTCCACAAACTAAGAATATGCCTTTTTAAACACACTGACTCAAGTTACAGTGACAAACCAAGACAATGCTTGGTTTGACTAAAATTAAGAGCATCGTTGGTGAACTTAAAATATATGAGCCACTTGCTTATTTTGTTCTTAATTGGACCACAGCCATCCCCATTTTATTGTATTACATTATTTAAACCATGAAATTGTGCTGTTTGGTAAAGAGTTAAGAATACAAATCTATAACTTGAAAAAAAAAATAAAAGTAAAAGTACAGATTAATGTTCTCTTTAAGATGATAGCAGACAGTTTCATGAATGTTAGCAGAGTGTGGGAAATGAAATGAACTATTCACCTCTATCTTTGACTGGTACTGGTATGTCTTCTGATGAAACCTCCTGTTTTGAAACAGCTACATCTGAAGAAATCATTACATATTTTCTAGGGTATATTTCATAGGAGATGGTCTGATGGCTTATAAACTGTTAGATTTCACTGCAGGAATAGGGCTGACATGTTTTGGGGAGTTTCTCAACATTTGCTGAAGGAAATTAGAATTTTCCCAAGGGAGAAAGAAGCTTGGGATAGGAGGTAGCATAAGTTTGAAATTCTAAGAATTGAACATCTGGACTGGGGCTATTCTTTTTTTCAAGAGTGACAGAAAATTCAGTATGAAGTATTTTTTATCAAGCGACCTGTATAGCCTTTGGATTTTGCAGATTTCCCCTTAATTATATCTTCCATGATCATCTATTTCTGAAGATAAGGAGACCTTCTAAAACAACTTTCCACTTTGTGTGGAGGATCTCCACTTAGACAAATGTCCTGATCTCTCTATGTGCATATGAAGTCATACTGCTTAGATCAGCCTTGATCTCTGAGCTTCTTGCTGAGGCGATGAATAGAGTAAAATAATAGTTTTTTTTTTCCTTATTGCTTTGGACAAGATAAAAATGGGGAAAAATAAATAAAGGGGGGAAGGAAAGGGAAAGAGGTGGATCAATGTTTATCTTGATTTTACATTGTTAAAATACAGTCATATATGCAAGAGATTTGGAAAAACAATGAGACTCAAGTCTGTGAAGTGTTTCCCAATCTTGGCAACTTTCAGATATGTGGACTCGCTGGCCAGGGAATTCTGGGAGTTGAAGTCCACATATTTAAAAGTTACCAAGGCTGAAAAACACTGGACTGGTGAGAACTGCTGGACATAACCTTCCCAATTTAAAGATTATACCGTGAGTCTGCTAGCTCTAAATACGTTTATTTTATACAATTTAACATTTAAATTATATAAAGAATTTACTATATGTGCTAGTGTAAGAATTAACCCCCTGAAAACAACCCCTCTTACAGCATGATTTGTTTGGCAGAACAAAAATATATATGACATAGCCATCTCCTAGGAATCATTCACAGAAATAAATGATCATTGCTTGAGTTAATGGTTTTATATTTAGTTACAGAACAATATTCTTAAGACATTTTTAAATTGTGTATTGATATAGAAATGAGGTTTTTAATCCCAAAAATCTATAAGAAAGATTTAAATTTTGGGATAAACATAGTAGAATCACTTTAGAAAATATGTAAAATATGCTTTGTTGCAAGCTTGATTATTTAGCTAATATCTTAAATGTCCTTGGTAACGATAAGTAGTTGTCCTGTGTATTGTCCGTTTGTGTCTTTTTTTAAAAAAAAATGACAATGAATTAATTTATTAGAATTGTTTAACACATTTTGGATACAATGCTATGAAAGATTGTGTTCCAAGTTGCAAAACAGTTTTTAGATTTTATAATAATCTTATTTACTTTGCAAGTTTCTAAAATGTTTTTTGAACATCCAAAAATATGTCTTTGGTATTTCGGTATAAAAATGTGTAAACTAAATTCTGCAAGCTGATTCTATATTTAAGTGTTTGAGTAAGTTTTAAACAAAATGCCTCTTCAATGCAAATGATTTTTTAATGTCTGCAGTTAATCTGCAGTGACAGTTCTTTTGTAGTTTCGCTATCTTTTTCTAATGCTTGTATCCTACAAATATTTTAATAGTTAAGATTTTTCTAAAAAAATTTCAATTTTTGCTTCTGTAAAAAGTTATTTTTTTTCATCACCATGTTTTTGAATGCATGTAGAAATGTCTGAAAAGAACTGTAAATATAGTCTGCTGTTTAGACAATAAAACAATTGTTTGATGGCCATGTTAATTTTAGATTAGAATTATTTCCTGCACTATCCAACTAAATATCAAAAATACGTATGGAGGTTGTTGCCGTAGTTTTCATGATTTTTTTTTAATTGGCATTATTTATGCATGAGTAAATGGCAGAAATTTTTTACTGAAATGACAAATCAAACTTTTCGTAAATAATTAACACCTAGATCTGAGGATTTTTAAAAAAATAAACAATTTTTGTGAAAAATTTTGTAGAATGTTTTCAAACTCTATAGTTGCATGCAGTAGAGGAATGAAAAATTCTGGACACTCCAACTTGCTTTGGTTCCCCATTTATTTTTATATTCAGTTTATTAGCTTGGGGTTTAAGTAATAAAGAACTGCACCAACACCATTCATTTCACAATTGCTGTTAGACCCACTTATAAATCAACACTGGGACCTGTACAGTACGGTTGTCTTAAAAATGGTTTATCTAATGGACATTCGAGGATAGTCACATCTTCTTTTCAAATAGCATAAACGTAATTAAACCTCACAGTGAGTTAGAGCTGATACATAGTCACCTCTTCTTACAGAAGCTGCATGGATTTCATTTTGAAATCAAACCTGGTGTTATCTATTGCAACACAGTTACAACTCGTTAGTTGCAATTCTGCTGTAGTAGTTAAACCTGTAAAGAATGGTTAGAATCCAAATAGTTGGATAGGGTCTGAATGTGCCACTGATTTTGTAAGAATCTATGTGACTTTCTATTCTTATTTATATCAATAAATTCCACCGTTTTATCAAATTCTGTTAATTGAATATACTCTTATTACTGCATATTCTTTTCAAACATCATTTAGCATGCAAACAGCACAGCATTAATCAGCATTTCATATTATTTATATCCCACATTTATTACTTTTTTAAAATAAACGGCTCAATATGGCAAACATCTAATACAGGTGGTTTAGTTCATTTATTGTCATTGCATCTTGTACAACGGAATTAAATACTATCTTCAGTATACATTATGACTATGAAAATAAACACACACATCCTTCACATTCTATACATTGAATTGAAAACCCTTCAAGTCTTTTAAGTCTTCAATTTATGACCACAATTGAGCCCAAAATTTCAGTTGCTAATTAAGAAATTTGTTAAATTTGTTTGGTTCTATTTTATGACTTTTTCTCATCACATTTATGAAGTGAATCACTGAGTATTTAACTAAGTAGCCGGGTTGTTAAGTGAATCTGGCTTCCCCACTGACTTTGCTTGCCAGAAGGTCGCAAAAAGGGATCACATGCCTCAGGGACATTGCAACCATTGTAAATGTGAGACAGTTCTCAAGCATCATGTGACCATGAGGATGCTGCAATGGTCATAAGTTCACAGCTAAGATGAGACTAGAACTCATTTCTAGCTTGGTATCTTAACCGCTAGACCAAACTGGCTAATTACTATAGGATATATTATGATGATAGAGCCTCTGTGGTGCAGTGGTTAGAGTGCAGTACTGCAACCTAGTTTTGCAACCAGCTGCCTACAGTTTGGCAGTTCAAATCCCACCAGGCTCCAGGTTGAGTCAGGCTTCCATCCTCCTGAGGTGTGTAAAATGAGGACCCAAATATGCTGACTCTGTAAACCGCTTAGAGAGGGCTGTAAAGCACTATAAAGCACTTATATAAAGTGCTATTGCTATACTGCATTCATGAGGAAAGCTGACGAGCTTGATTCTTTGAGGACCCTTTATCAGCTTATTGGGGTTTAAAATCATGTATTTCTTTTACCAATGCTTGCTGTAAGAAGTTTGATCGCTCAGGTGGAAACTTTCCAGGTGTGTGTCCTAGCTACACCATGACATCACATTGGCTACGTTCTAGTGACTTGCCTGACAGGCATTGTTCTTCAGTCATGACATCGTTGGTTCAGGTGGAAAGTGTCTACGGAGATTCTCGGGTGGAAAGAATCTAGCACGCTGCCTTGTTCGCAGAATGCAAAGCAAAAGAAGACCGACACTTAGCACAAATCCCCAAACCAGAACTGGAACGAGTTCACGTACATTATGGCAACGACATTTGCATTTAGGAGAGCTTTTATCTCCGCAGTCACGGCTCTTCAATGTCAAGTTACAAATAATTGAATCTGAAGAATTATTTTCGTTACCCGAATGTCACCGGGACTTAAGTATCGGTAAACTGAAGAATCGACTTGAACTTTATGTTGGGATCCCAGTGAATTTCCAGCGAATTCAGTATCTGGATGAAGGTGAGCACTCTTGTCTATGTGGCAGCTATGTCTTACCACAGTGTCATAATCCTCCATGTAATGTCTTACTGGCTGAGCCAGGAATTTTTTTTTCTGAATATTGGACAGTTTCAAGGGTTATTAGTCCAAAAGGTCTCCAGCATAAATGATAAAAATAAATGGTGATAATATGTAGCTATATTATATCATAGAAGACCAGGTTTGGATATACTTAAATTAAAAAAAAAACCTGTACAGTGCATAGGTATTCCCAAATTCTGTGTTAATGAAATCTGGGTTCATTGTTAAGTCAAATCAGGTTATTTTATTTAGAAATGTTTATCTTCTAGTCTAGATGATTAGTTAATCACTCATTACCTAGTTCAGTAATGTAATTTTTGCAAGCAAACAAAGCAGAGAGCACCAAGGACTCTGCAGCTCATAGGAATTATTTTTAAAAAAACAATATTATTGGCATGTAGTGTTTTAAAGCTACCCAGGATATACTACTACTACTACTTCCAGTTTGCTTCTACAGCAGATCTTGAGGATGAGTCTACTTTGAGGAAACATGAAATTGTCCCTGGAGGAATGCTTACTATGCGAATTTGGCCAGAAGATTCTTGGGGACAATTGGTGGCTGCAGCTGCAAGTGGAAAGATCAAGAAGGTTAGTCTGAAAGTGTTAAAAAGTACTTCATGCCGTTCTATAGAAACTACAGCAAGTGATTTTTGAAGGGCTTCCTTTGAGGTAAGGAATATTTCAGTGGTAAAAGGCGAAAAAAAGCTAAATTTTGGCATAATACCAAAAATGCTAGAGCAATGGTTCTCAACCTGTGGTCTGTGGACCCCTGGGGACGCCACAATATTGTCACAGGATCCAGGAAGGATTGAAGAAATGTGATGATTTAAATCTTGAATTAAGTCTTGGGGGGTCCGTGGTGACAATCCGTGGCCATAAAAGGTATTTAAAGGGGTCCATGGTGAAGAAAAGTTTGAGAACCACACTGCTAGAAAATTCCTGGAAGCTGACAAATTGATCATCAATAGACACACAGACACAAACAACATCTACATATCATTCCAAAGAGACAATCATCAAGTCACAATGGGAACAAAAAGGAACTCGTCACCAGCAATCAACACCCAGATGAACATAGATTAATACCAAGATTAACATCAGATCAACAATCAAGAAGTAAACAATATTCCAATAATTTGCTTCCAGAAATCTTGGGTTATTGTGGTTCTGAACGCTCACACTTATTTGTTTGTTTGATTGATTTGTATTGCTGCCTATTCGCCATGGCGACTCAAGGTGGCTTACAACATATAAAACCACAATTTAAAACAATAAAACTCATAAAATCAAATAAATTAATGGAGTTAAATTGTAATGTAATATCACAACACCACATCATAACACAGTGTAACTTCACAACAATTGAACATGACATAACAGAAGATAACAGAAAATAACACAACAATAATGTTAAGGAAGGACTGTCCCTCATGGCTGGCCTCTGAGGTGCTTGGAGAGCCTTCTCTCCTTTCCAGCCTGTGATATTCATCCTTCCCCTTCAACCTGGAGGTGGGAAAGCATGTCATAAAAGGTGCCTTATCGCCATCCCAGGCTCCAAAAGAAATCTTTCTTCTGAAATTATCAAAATTCAAAACTGAAGTGTTAAAAGGAATCTTACCTGGCTGGACAATCCCTCTCAGAGATGTAGACAGCCTTGGTTGGCTACTTTAAGAGTTTGAGACACCCTACAAACCAAAATAAAAGGCACCAAAACAAAGTAAAATTATCTGAATGTTTTGGTTACCTCAGAAAATAAATCAGGATTAGATATGGTGAATCCTCGACTTGCAATAGTTCATTCAATGATCATTTGAAGTTATAATGGTGATGAAAAAAGTGACTTATGTCCATTCTTCACACTTGAAGAATGATCCCCATGGTCACGTGATCAAAATTCAGATGCTTGGCAACTGACTCATATTTATGACAATAGCAGTGTCCAGGGATCATGTGATCACCTTTCATAATCCTCTGACATGCAAAGACAATGGGGAAGCCAGATTCATTTAACAATCATGTTACTAACTTAACAGCTGCAGTGATTCACTTAAGAACTGTGTCAAGAAAGTGGCAAGTGCTGAGGAAATCAGGGGATTCAGGCAGTTCAAATGGGAATAAAGATTTATTGCAAGCTTAAGCTCCTTTCAAGAATCTGAACTACTGATGGTCAAGAGAAATTAGCGGGAGATAAGAATAGAAGGAATTCAAGGTAGGCTGGACTTTGACCTCTTGTGGGCACACAGGAACTCATGACTGATGGTATGTTTGACCTCTCCCTCGGGTTCAGCTGTTTCATCTTCTACAGAAAAGTCATAAAATGGGGAGGGGGGAAATCATTTAACAACTATCATGCTTAGCAACATAAATTTGGGGCTCAATTGTGGTCATAAGTTGTGGATTATCGGTCCTTAAATAGAAGATCACAGAAAATCTCACAACTGTAAATAGAGAGATCACAAGGGACTCATTTATAGGTAGCCTTTGAGTTATGATTACAGTTGGGATCAGAATTGCTATTTCTGTTATAAGTAACTGTGATTGTAATTTGAACTGGACCCAATTTTACAGCGGTGCGAGTAAAAGTTGTAAATCATGAAATGTGTTTGAATATTATTAGCTGGGATTGGTAGTTAGGCTGCTGGTTTGAACTTTGAACTTGGCAATTTGCTTGCAAACATTTCATCACCCTTTGAGGAGACATCATCATTGACAACTCAAAACACACTGGCAGTGTCTCCTCAAACGGTGACAAAACCTTTGCAGTCCAATTGCCAAGTTGTAAATCTTTATTTTTTTCTGAGAACATCATAACTTTGAGCAGTCATTAAATGAACAGTTGCAAGTCGAGAACTACCCGACAGCATGTATTATGTTTCCTTTGCCTGCTTCTCAATACAGAGCCATTAACATTTGCTTCTTTGTTGCCAGTTGCAAACCGTAGGAGTTACACAGACCTCTGGGTTCAGCACTGCAAATTCGAAGCTAATGACAGAAGAAAAGAGGAATGACTGGTTAGCGCATCGAGCATTCGTGGCTTTGTTTATTACTGCTCACAGAGGCCACACGAAGGCAGTGGAATTTTTGCTCCAAAATGGTAGCGTACTGAGTTTTGAAAGACTCCCATAATATAGCCCATGCTGATTTTTTTCCTCTTCGCAGGTAATCCTCGAATTGCAATCATTTGTTTAGTGACTGAACAGCACTGAAAAAAATGACCATTTTTCACATTTATGACTGTTGCAGCATCACGTGATCAAAATTCAGAGGCTTGGCAACGGACTCATATTTGTGACCGTTGCACTGTCCTGGGGTCCTGTTACCTTTTACGACCTTCTGATAATGGGGAAGAAGCCAGATTCATTTGTATATTGTATATTGTATATTAAACAAATTTCTGTTTTCATGCTTAGGGCTTCCAAGATGGGCATCTTCAAAAATGTCTGTCTCTAAAAAAGGTTTTGGAACTTTCCTTTCTCAAACCAACCCCTCCTCCCAGCTGGCCATGTGGCAAATCAGTTCTGCCTGTAGCTGATCCAGCCTCTCTTCCAGGAGCCCAGAACTGCCCAACTTCCAACATCTTCAGGCCTGCCTCAGATGATGTGCAGAGCAATAAGGACCAAGCCAGTGTAGCTATTGTGTGGCAGTGATGACACGGACAATTTAAACCTCTGCTTAAGAGGAAAGAGCATCTCAGGCTAGAACATAGAATAACAGAGTTGGAAGGGACTTGGAGGTCTTGTAGTGCAACCTCCTGCTTGAACATGAGACCTATACCATTTTAGACAAGCGGCTCTCTGATCTATTAAAAGCCTCCAGCGATGGAGCTGGAGTGTCCAAATGTGTTCTCTGAGGATAACAGATCTTTATCAGATCAACAGGGTTGGAAGGGATCTTGTAGGTCTTTTAGTCCAACCCCTTGCCCAAGCAGGAGACCCTACACCATTTCTGACAGATGGCAGGCAGTCCAGTCTCTTCTTGAAAGCTTCCAGGGATGATGCTCCCACAACTTCTGAAGGCAAGCTGTTTCACTGGTTGATTGTTCTCACTGTCAGAAAAGTTATTCTTATTTCTAGGTTGAATCTCTCCTTGATCGGTTTCCATCCATTATTCCTTGTCTGGCCTTCGGGTGTCTTGGAAAGAGAGCCCCTCCTCTCTGGCAGCCCCTCAAATATTAGAGCACTGTCTCCACTGGTCCTTCTCTTCACTACACTAATCATGCGGAGTACTTGCAAACGTTCATTGTATGTTTTAGCCTCCAGTCCCCTAATCATCCTGGTTGCTCTTCTCTGCACTTTTTCCTAGAGCCTCAACATCTTTTTTTATAGTGTAGTACTCTAGGTGTGATCTTACTAAGGCTTTATAGAGTGGCATTCGTACCTCACTTGATCTTGATAAAAGAGACTCTATCTCTGACTGCATTTTATATGAAACAAATGTTAAACCCAACCTTACTGAATCCCAGATATATGTCTTCTATTCCTTTCCAGGTGCTGATGCAAAACTTAAGACCCCTCTGGGTAGGACAGCCCTCCATGCTGCTGTCACTTCGGGCCAGGTTGAATGTATCGGTATCCTCCTTGATGGCGGAGCCAGGGTCAGTGATGAGGACAATGAAGGACACAACGCTGCACAGCTGGCCCGGCTGTGGAAACAGAGAGAGAGTGAAAGGAGACTCTTCCGGCACAGGTGGATGATCCGAACAGGTAGAAGCAGCCAACACCAAAACATCAAACAGAATCTGGAAGCTAAAGCAAGATATTTCATTGTACAACTGATGGAGGGATGAAGAATATTTTCCATGTGAACTTTTCTTCAGAAATGTATACAGTATTGAAATACAAGAGTTCATTTCTCCACAGCTGTAAATGAGATAGTTACAGCAATGATAGAAAGTCTTAAAGTTCCTCCATGGTTACTAGTATCAGGTATGTGCCCCTCATGGCGGAGCTGCAGTGTTTGCTTCTATCCCATTATCCCAGCAACCATCAGCCACCTATGGAGTAGATGTGGCTGGTAGAATAGCCCAAAGTCATCCAGAGAGCTTTCATGACTGAGGTGAGTTAGAACTAAGGTTACCACAGTTCTAGATCAAGGCCTTAACCTCCATACCATAGCACCTCTCTTACTTCCTCTGAGATAGCCCCAGTATTAAATCTAGAAGGTACCTGACTGTATTAAACTGTACAATGTGTTGAGTCAATCTTACTCAAGTTTCTGCTCAGATCTCCAAGTTAGAAGCCATACAGGAATTTCTATAGCGTTCTACTTCCTTTTTACATTGAAGAAATCTTAATTAAATGGTCTGACACAGAGGTTGGTATTCAGCAGGTTCTGACCAGTTCTGGAGAACCGGTAGCAGAAATTTTGAGGAGTTTGGAGAACTGGCAAATCCCACCTCTAACAGGAGATTTTACAGTTTCCTTCCCCTGCCACGCCCACCAAGCCATGCCCACAAAACCAGTAGTAAAAAAAAATTGAATCCCACCACTGGTCTGACAGCTTAATGCTCCAGACTAAAGGTTTAGTTCAATTCAAAATTATCTTGAGAAAGTAGATCTTCATCTCTTTTTGGACATCACCGTTCTTTTTTCCTCCTGGATGTTACAAACAATCTGTGCTACAACTGCAGATCAATTTGGAAAGGAGATTTTCAAATGTCTGGATTTGTAATACATGATTCCATCTCAGTGTTTCAATTTCACACTATACATCTATAGCTCTGTTTCCTGCCTCAGGAACTATACTTTTGAAAAATCAGGCTACTAGACTAGTGTTCATTATGAAGAATATGAATTTTCATCCTGTGAGGAAAACCATAGCTAGTTTTACTCACAATAAATGCTTACACTTGTAGTATCAACCCATCTATAACAGGGGTGTCAAACTGGATTTCTTTGAGGGCAGGATCAGCATTGTAATTCCCCTCCATGGAATTACCTGACCAAGGGAAGAGACAGAATGGACACCTCCTGCAGCACCATGTTGGCCAAAACAGGATATGAGGGGGCGCGCGAGCCCCCCCACCCCAATTTTGGCCGAGATGACCACCTACAGCACCCTGCTGGTCAAAATGGGGTACAGGGGTACCTCACATACCCCCTCATGCAGGGGTGGGATTCCACCAGTTCGCACCTATTCGCTAGAACCAGTTGTTAACATTCTAAGCAGTTCAGAGAACCGGTTGTTAGAAGAAATTACTGGCCTAATCCTGTAAGGAAGGCAGGAAGGAAACATTCTGGTGTTGCTTACAGAAACTGCCTCTCCGTTAACCCTTATTTCATTCTTGGGAGGACTAGACTTCCTGTCTCAGGAACTTCTCTGAACTTCTTTGCTGGTATTTTGCTTGTGTGGGGTGACTATTCAAAGTTACAATGGCATTGAAAAAAGTGACTTATGACCATTTTTCATACTTACGACTGTTGCAGCATCCCCATAGTCATGAGGAGATGCATGTGAGTGATTTTGAGTTGGCCACACCCAGCCAATAACATGACCACCAAGCCATGCCCACCAACTAAGCCACGCCCACAGAACCGGTTATTAAAAAATTTGAATCCCACCCCTGCTTGTGCCCCGTTTTGGCCAGCAGATGCACCTCAGCCCAGTCTTTTGCTATTTCCAGGCTGGCCCTGCAGGCCAGATTTAACTACACCATCTTGAGTTTGACACCCCAATCTTTAAGTAAACCTATGTAACTGAGCAGGGATGTATTATTCTGAGTGAGTGCATGTGCTGTAAATTTTCCTTGACTTTGTTGGAAGTGAAATAAGCTAACTGTCTGCACATTTGCCACCTGAGCAAAAGTATTTCGTAGTTTCCTTTCAGGTAGAAATTCACGCTTTCTTCTTTGAAATAGTTTGTTATACATTCCAATATTAACAATATTGAGTTAAGAAATATGAAAACTTTGGCTGTCCTTAGGTAAGTTATTAAGATCTGACTTAGTTTCCAGGGGTATGGGGAGCCCCCTTTTGCTTGATTAATTCACACTTACTGTACGTTTTACATATTGGGATTTTTTGTTGTTGTTTTGTGTGTTATTTCACTTGTATGCTGGCCAGCATTTGAGTCTGGCAGCCTTACAAATCCAATAAATAGTAAAGTGTTTCCCTACTGTTATTTCTTAATAAGTCCTCAACTTATGACCACAATTGAGCCCAACATTTCTGTTGCTAAGCAAGATAATATTGTTAAGTGAGTTTTGCCCCATTTTGTGATCTTTTTTTTTTGTCTATAGGTTGTTAAGTGAATCATGCAGCTGTTAAGGGAATCTGGTTTCCTCTCTGACTTTGCTTGCAGGAAGCCAGCTGACAAGGTTACAAATGGGGATCACATGACCCCGGGACAGTGCAACATAAGTGCATATGTGTGTGTGTGTATATTCGGCTCTGTGCTTCTCAGAGTAATGTGAGCTTGCAGCTGCTTCTTCCTTTTAACTGCTAGTGGGGGTGTGACTTGATTGGGTGGGGACTTGGCTGTGTTCTGATTGGCTGAGGGTGTGTTCTCATTGGTTGGGGGTTTGGCTGTGTTCTGATTGGTAGGGGGGTTGGCTGTGTTCCGATTGGCTGGGGGTGTGTTTTGTTCAGGTGGGGGCTTGGTTGTGCTCAGGTTAGTCTTAGTTGCTGGGGGATTTGAGCTGGTGAGCTGTGATCCTGTTGTTTGGCTTCGCATTCGTGGTCATGCCACATCTTCATGGTGGGTGTCAGTTCGCTTCATGTATGGGTCGGAGGTGTTTGAAGCGGGTAGTGATGCAGCTGCGGTACAGCTTCTGGTCCATGGTTGTGTCTCATCTTCTGTGTGGGTGTGAGTCTTTTTTCTACGTGAAAGTGTGGTGATAGCATCTTGTGTGGCCCTTGTGGGTGTGGGTCTGGTGTCATTCTTCATGTTAGGTACTCGCTTATTAATGAGGGCAGGTTTCCAAATGGCTGGTAGGCGGGGGGTATCATCTCATTTATTCATGCTGTGTGGGCATTTTTCTATCTCTATGGCTTCTCTGATTATTCTGTTGTTGAAGTGTTCAGTTTTGGTGATAGTTCTGGTATTTTTAAAGTCAATCTCATGTCCTGTGGCTTTGAGGTGTTGGACCAGGGAAGAGGTCAGTTCTTTTTTTGATTGAGTTCTTGTGTTCTTCAATGCGTGCACTTATTCTTCTGTTAGTTTGTCCAATGTATGTGGTGGGACAGGCGGTGCAAGGGATTTTGTATACTCCTTGGTTTTCTAACTCGATTTTGTCCTTAGGGTTTCTTAGGATGGTGGATATTTTTCTATTTGTGCAGAATGCTGTTTTAATGTTGTGTTTTTGGAGGATCTTGCTGATTTTGTCTGTAGTGCCTTTTATATATGGGAGGAGGGCTTTGCCATTCTCTTGTTTTCTGTCTTGGCTTTTGGTTGGGGTTTCTTTTTGGATTAGGTGGGTAATCTTCTTTTTTTGGAATCCATTGGCTGTTAGTACATTAGTGAGAATGTGTAGTTCGGTTTTTGGGTGTTGTTTTTCGGCTAAGCATTTTGTTCTGGAGATTAGTGTCTGGGCTATGGAATTGATCTGTGCTGGGTGGTGGTGTGAGATTGCGTGTAGATAGCGGTTCAGATACGTAGATGACACCTTCATAATCTGGCCACATGGGAAAGAAAAACTGAACAACTTCCTCACATACCTCAACAGCCTACACCCCAAAATACAATTCACCATGAAAACAGAAGCCAACAATCAACTTCCCTTCCTAAATGTCTTAGTATACAAAAAAACCAATGGCTCCCTAGGACACACCATCTATACCAGAAGAAAACACATACAAACCGCTATCTACACGCACTCACACCACCATCCAGCACAGATCAATTCCAGCTAAGCATTTTGTTCTGGAGATGAGTGTCTTGGCTACGAAATTGATCTGTGCTTGTTAGGAAGCTAGGTTTCATCAGAGAAACTGTAGAGATTGAAAAAAGACCTGAAAGCATGAATAGAAGAGATGATTCCACCAGACTGTCAATCATTTGGAAGCCTGCACTCTCAAACAAAAAAATCTCCACACCACAAGCCAGGCTAACACCTGGGCACAAACAGATCTCCCGATACCTCCAGCTCAAACACACCCCAACCAAGCACCCAGATGAAACCTAGCTTCCTAACAAATGATAGCTGTCCATTTACTTGGAGCCAAGCTGCACTAAAAGCCTCCAATACAGGAACACAATGTTGCCAGCCAATCTAGACACAAAAAAAGCCACAAAACAGACAGAAGATATTAGAAACACCAATCAAACAGAACACAGCAAACTCCAAGACTAATAAACACAGACCAAGACTCCCAGCCAATCAGGATGAAGAAAAAACCATTCTGGCACAGTAATAGGCCAGCCCCAAATTTAAAACTGAAATAACTGTAAGAGTCTGATTCACAGAAAAACACAATACAGAAGCCTGATGATGGCAAATGAGATTCTGCTGAAATGTTGCTACAACTTTAAAAGCATAGCTACAAGGACGTGGGAAAATACCCGAACAAAGCTGAACAGTATATATCTATATCTGTATCTATATCTATATTTATTTCTTAAGTACCTGCCAGTTGCCAAGCATTTGAATTTTGATCACATGACCATAGGGATGCTGCAGTGGTTTTAAATATGAAAATTGGTCATGAATCACTTTTTTCCCAGTATTTTTGCAACTTTGTATGGTCACTGAACAAATGGTTGTAAGCAGTGGTGGGATTCAATTTTTTACTACTGGATCTGTGGGTGTGGCTTGGTGGGCATGGCATACTGCAAGGACGGAAGGATACTGTAAAATCTCTAGTGAGAGGTGGTATTTGCCGGTTTTCTGAACGACTCAAAAATTCCACTATGGTTCTCCAGAAGTGCTCAGAACCTGCTGATTACCACCTCTGGTTGTAAGTCGAAGATCTACCTGTAGTACAGAGCAGAGTTGGTATTCAGCAGGTTCTGACCACTTCTGGAGAATCGGTAGCAGAAATTTTGAGTTGTTCGGAGAACCAACAAATCCCACCTCTGACTGACCCCACCCCCATCTATTCTCTGCCTCCCGAGTCCCAGCTGATTGGCTGGGTCTTTTGTTGCCCTGCAGAGGAGAACAGATCTGGAAAGCAGGTTAGTGGGGTGGGGAGGGAATGGGATTTTGCAGTGTCCTTTCCCTGTCACGCCCACCAAGCCATGCCCACAGAACCGGTAGTAAAAATATTTGAATACCGACATTGGTACAGAGGAATGGACAGGTAATCTTGTCAAACTTTTTGGTACAAAACTGTAACTGAATAAACAGGTATATTTATTATTTAACTATATCTCCATTCTTCTAGGGAGCAAAAGGCAGATAAAGGATCTTTAAACATTCCCCCCCAGGCTCTTCTAGGCCAGCTATGTCTCAACAAAGTTATTACATTCCAAACCATCTATATTGTGTGTTGAATTATTACTGAATTGTTCACCCTGGTTCTTTATGGCCTCAGCTAACCACTAAATCAGAAGGCCTTCCATTCCTAATTTTAAACTGTATCACTACGGAAGACAAATCTCCTTTTTTGAGTATCACTTCCCGCTTGAGCAATTGGACTGTCATTCTATCAGTGACCACCAGAGGGTGTGCGAAGACTGGACATATCCACAACCATTGGGCTTTGAGATCTCCACTTGGGAGCAGGAAAACCTTCAAAATTTGCCAGAACCAAGTTTGGCTGAAAAAATGGCAATAGCACTGAAACGAATGAATCCAGGTTGTGTTCTGGGTTGTAGCTACCACTTGATGGTTGTAATCCCAGGGCAAGGCAAGAAATAAGGAAGAGCTCTTTGGCTACCACGATCTTGTCTCCTGCTTTGTAAAGTATTCAGGTAATATATCTACATACATACATATGTCCTGTAAAAACGTCCATATGCCTTCTGTGATTTGTACAGCCTGTTTTCTTCCTTAAAAACACACACACACACACACAACCACCCACCCAAAAATACTGCTTTCTAATTGTGGTAGTTTGCAACATGTTCCTGACAGATGTCGGAATTATTATCGAAACATTTATTGCTTATTGAATATTTTGCAGTTTGAGGAAAAAGGAAGTCAGATTTTTTTAAAAAAAATTGTCTAGACTGTTGGCGCTGAGACGATAGATGTAGCTAAAACAAGGTGAAGGATTTGGGTCTCCTTTCAGACATGCCACAGAGAACTGTCTTCCAAGGGGAGCATTCACTTGTCACGTTTGAGGAAAACAAAGTAGGCCATTGAGAAGGAGAACAGAAGTTTGCCTCAAAAACTCGACTACAGAGTTTTTCAACAAAAATGGCAACTTTAAAATGTGTGGACTTCAATTCCCAGAATTCTCCAGCCAAGAATTCCCAGCTGGGGAATTCTGGGAATTGAAGTCCACTCATCTTGAAGTTGCCAAGGTTGAGAAATACAGCTCTACCATTGTCAATTTGGCTCTTTACAACAGCTTAGTTTCTTTTCAACTGAGGTTTCTTTTTTTCATTTAGTAAGGAAAATACTTTTATCTAGGAATGAGCAGAAGTCCTGAATTTTATCTTTCCGAAAAGTGGGAAGCCTCATTTGTGCATGCTTTGGACCAGGGGTCTCCAACCTTGGCAAGTTTAAGACCTGTGGGGTTCAACTCCCAGAATTCTTCAGCCAGCAAAGCAAAGCTGCCTGAGGAATTCTGGGAGTTGAAGTCCACAAGTCTGAAACTTACCAAGGTTGGAGACTCCTGCTTTGGGCAATGCCTTCCAGGTGGCTGATGTCTCCGCATCTTCGATGGTACAGTTGAACTGGCTGTAGTGCACTCCTGCTCTGTTTCATGAAGACATCTTTAAGTGCAAAATCGGTTCCTTGAAAATCAGTCACTTTTTCTTTTGCTTGGTTTCCCCTCCCCACCCCCCAACATCCTCTGAAGAACTCAAGAGGGCATGCTGCTGCTTTCTGACTGCCACTAGGTTCAACGAAGTTATTTTCAATTATGAATTTTGAAGGATGCCATCATCACTGCAGTGCACTTTCAGTACACAACACTGAAAGATAGCAAAATATTTATTTTAAAAGATCAGGTGCCTGCCCTTAGACAAATGCATATTTAAGAAGTGAGGAAAAAGAAAAAAGCAAGGAATTAATATGAATAACTGAAGTTAGGAACACGCACACAACATATAGTTCTGAAGAACCGGTAGTGGAAATTTTGAGTTTGAGTTTGAGCTCCCCCAATTCCTAGTCCATGGACCGGTACCACGCCATGGCATGCCAGAAACTGGGCCGCGCAAACAAGTGAAGCCCCATCCGTGGAATGCAGGCAGCACATAAATCTACACCCCTTCCAGTCCATGGAAAAAATGCTCTCCATGGAACCCATTCCTGGTGTGTGTGTGTGGGGGGGAGTTGTAGGCCACTGGTTTAATCAACTGTCTTCAAGATTATTTTGGGGGTGGGTGCAGAGGTGGTATTCAGACAGTTCTGACCGGTTGCGGAAATTTTGAGTCGTTCAGAGAACCAGCAAATCCCACCTCTGACTGGCCCTGCCCCCATCTATTCTCTGCCTCCCGAGTCCCAGCTGATCGGTTGAGTCTTCTTTGGTTGCCCTGCACAGGAGAACAGAGCTGGAAAGCAGGTTAGTGGGGCGGGGAGGGAGTGGGGATTTTGCAGTAACCTTCCCCCCAGGGGAAGGAGTAGGGTGGAAATGGGAGGTTTTGCAGTATATCCAGAGGTAGTATTCAGTAGGTTCTGACCAATTCTGGAGAACCGGTAGCAGAAATTTTGAGTAGTACAGAGAACCGACAAATCCCACCTTTGACTGGAGATTTTACAGCAACCTTCCCCTGCCACGCCCACTAAGCCATGCCCACAGAACCGGTAGTAATTTTTGGGGAATTCCACCACTGTGTGGTGCATGGATTCCTCCTGAGAGTGTCTCTTTGTAGGTGGATGCTTCATGACAAGTTGTTATGAAGTGGACGATCAGAGAATGGAGGTGTTCTGACCCGACTCCCAAACGCGACAAAGCCTCTGTAGTTAAATCAACGATTCCATTATTAGAAGTGCCAGCAGACTCAAGAAAAAGTCTCTCTCTCTTTCTCTTACAGCAGGCTAATAAGTCTGTCCGGCAGGGAGATGAATAATTGTCTGTCATACCTGTTCATCTCTGCCCCCTTGACTTTTATCCCCAGAACTAGTGTAGGGCTTCGCTGGCAGCGGTAGCTCTCGGCCCATAGCTTTCACTGCTCTCCTTTCCTCTGCCTTCAGTGCATTCATGTGTCAGACTATTCCTCCTCTTCCTCATCAGCCATCTCTAGACCTGGGGGCTGTTGACTTTCCATCTGAGGGTTCTGCCTCTGTCTCTCTCTCTCTCTGCCATCTCCATTCCCTCTTCCCCCTTAGAGCTCTCAAATTTGCTTGATGCTGGCCCTGCCTCCCACACTGCCTCATCTGGTTTGGCTACTGGAGGGGCCAGTGGCTGACAAGCCATAACAGAAGGTCTGGAAGGCAACTGTTCATGGCCTTCATGCCACATTATCAGCCCTGGATTGGTCTCACTGGCTGACAGGTGTTTTATTCCCTTCTTCTCAGTTTTACTGCTGAAATTATCAGAGCAAATTTTATGGCAAGGGCCTTCAAACTCCCTTTAGATAATGGTTTGCAAAATCCACCCCTTCTTTAGCAGATAATGTGAAACCAAACTGGATCATACACTCTGATTTGTTCAGTGTGGTGAAAACACAAGAACTGTGTATCTAAACCTAGATTCAATGCGATGTGTGAGCCAAATCTTTGGATTCTTTGGGCGACTGGGTGAATCAAACCTGTGTCCCACCTCCAGCCACTCCTCATCTGTTACTTGTGTCCTGTAAATAAGCAGCAGCCAAAAATGCTAATACAATCCTTGGTTGTATAAACAGAGGCATAGGAAACAAAGCCACATGAAGTGTTCGTGCTGCTTTATAAAGCCTTAGTAAGACCCACAGCGGGTTTGGCTAGCTTAGAGAAAAGAGGGACTAGGCGTAACATGATAGTGGTGTGTTCCAGTATTTGAGAGGCTGCCACAAAGAAGGGGAGGTGTCAAATTATTTTCTGAAGCACCAGAGGGCACGACAAGAAACAATGGATGGAAACTAAATCAAGGAGAGAAGCAACCTGGAATTAGGGAGAAACATCCTAACAGCGTGAACAATTAACCAGTGGAACAGCTTTGTCTTCAGAAGTTATGGGTTCTCCATCACTGGAGGCTTTTAAGAAGAGACTGGACAGCCACTTGACTGGAATGGTATAGGGTTTCCTGCTTGAGCAGGGGGTTGGACTTGAAGACCTCCAAGGTCCTTTCCAGCTCTATTTGGATTGATCAGAACTGAAAGGGGCATTTGGTCCATGTCTCTAAATTCTTACTTGGAGGTGGATTAACGTTAAAACATTCTTATGATTTTTATTGACTGTTTCCTAGTATGATTTGATTGCTTATTGTGCCCTATGACTATCATAGGTAGTGTTATACCCTATGTGTATACCCCAAGTGTTATACCCCAATTGTTATACCTTATGATTCTTGATGAATGTTTCTTTTCTTTTATGTTTACTGCACCAAAAGAAATTCCTTGTGTGTGTCTAACCACACTTGGCCAATAAAGAGGCCAATATTCTATTCTGTTCTGTTCTGTTCTGTTCCGTTCTGTTCCATTCTATTCCATTCCATTCCATTCCATTCTGTTCTTGACAATAGCTTTTGTTTAAACTCATGAAGAGGAGCTCAGTACTTCAATGGTAAGCAATTCCACCATGGAAATTTAACTGGAATCTACTGGTTTAGATTAAAACCATTTTTATTCCAGAATGAAAGGAGTCATGATATTGTAAAATCATGATCAGATCATGGCAAAAGTCATTCACCATTCTGCTATGATAAGAGCCATGGTGGTGCAGCGGTTAGAATGCAGTATTGCAGGCTAACTCTGCCGGCTGCCAGGAGTTCGATCCTATCCAGCTTGATGGTGACTCAGCCTTCCTTCCTTCCTTCCTTCCTTCCTTCCTTCCTTCCTTCCTTCCTTCCTTCCTTCCTTCCTTCCTTCCTTCCTTCC
>BLBF01000049.1:1691887-1724391 GCA_015471245.1 Laticauda colubrina | reverse complement strand
TAGAATAGAATAGAATAGAATAGAATAGAATAGAATAGAATAGAATACTTTATTGGCCAAGTGTGATTGGACACACAAGGAATTTATCTTGGTGTAAATACTCTCAGTATACATAAAGAAAAGGTACATTCATTAAGAATCAAGAATCATAACATACAACAATTAATGACAGTCATAGGGTACAATAAACAATCAAATCATATGAGGAAACAGTCAGTATAAATCATAAGGATACAAGCAACAAAGTTACAGTCCTACAGTCTCATGTGGGAGGGGATGGGTAATAAGGAGTGATGAAAAGATTAACAGTAATAGTAGTGTACACTTTGTAAATAGTTGAAACAATGTTGAGGGAATTATTTGTTTAGCAGAGTGATGGCTTTCAGGAAAAAAACTGTTCTTGTGTCTAGTTGTTCTTGCATCGTTTTGAGGGAAGGAGTTGAAACAGTTTATGTCCGGGATGTGAGGGGTCTGTAAATATTTTCACAGCCCCCTTTTTTACTCGTGCAGTATACAGGTCCTCAATTACTGGGTAGTAATTGTTTTTTCTGCAGTCCTAATTATTCCCTGAAGTCTGTGTCTGTCCTGTTGGGTTGCAGAACCAAACCAGACAGTTATAGAGGTGCAGATGACAGACTCAATGATTCCTCTGTAGAACTGGATCAGCAGCTCCTTAGGCAGTTTGAGCTTTCTGAGTTGGCACAGAAAGAACATTCTTTGTTGTGCTTTTTTGATGATGTTTTTGATGTTAGGTGTCCATTTTAGGTCATGTGATTTAGGAGAACCTAGAAATTTGAAGGTCTCCACTGTTGATACTGTGTTGTCTAGTATTGTAAGAGATGGTAGTATGGGAGGATTTCTTCTAAAGTCTACCACCATTTCTACAGTTTTGAGTGTGTTCAGTTCCAGATTGTTCCAGTTACACCACAAGGCAAATTGTAGAACCTCCTGTCTGTATGCAGATTCATCGTTGTCTCGAATGAGACCAATCACTGTTGTGTCATCAGCAAACTTCAGTATTTTAACAGATGGATCATTTGAGATGCAGTCATTGGTATATAGGGAGAAGAGAAGTGGAGATAGCACACAGCCTTGGGGGACCCCTGTGCTGATTGTACAGGTATCGGATGTGATTCTGCCTAGCTTCACTTGCCTCTTCCTGTCTGTTAGGAAGCTTATGATATACTTACAAGTGTGTTCAGGTACCACTAGTTTGTTTAATTTACTTAGAAGAGTGTCTAGAATGATGGTATTGAATTTCAAAGATTTTCATAACTACAGATGTTAGAGCAACTGGTCTGTAGTCACTCAGTTCCTTGATGGGGGGCTTCTTTGGCACTGGGATGATGGTAGAACGTTTGAAGCAGGAAGGAACATAGCACATGTCTAGTGATCTATTGAAGATTCGGGTGAAGATGGGGGCCAATTGGTCAGTACAGACTTTTAAGCAAGAAGGAGTTATCTTGTCTGGCCCTGGTTATTTTCCTGGCTTCTGTCTGTGTAATAGATCTTGCACTTCTTTTTCTGTGATCACCAGAGGTTGTGAGCCTAATGGATTGGGGCCAGTTGTAGGAGGCTGTTGTTGGTGTGTTTGAGATGTGGGTTGTGGAGATAGGTGGCTGTAGTTTCTTTTCAAACCTGCAGTAAAACACATTGAGGTCATCTGCTAGTTGTTGATTTCCTTCTGCCTGGGAAGGAGATTTGCTGAAGCCAATGATGTTTTTAAGAGTTTTCCACATGTTTGCTGATTCATTTGTTGAGAATTGATTCTTTAACTTTTCAGAGTAGCATCTTTTTGCTGCTCTGATCTCTCTTGTTAATATGTTTCTGGCCTGGTTGTATAGCATTATGTCACCTTTTCTGTAAGCTTCCTCTTTGGAACGACATAGCTGCTTAAATTTAGCTGTGAACCAAGGTTTATTGTTACTATATATTTGCAGGTTCCTTGTTGGTACACATAAATCTTTACAGAAGCTAACATATGATGTTACAGTATCTATGAGCTCATTTAGGTCTGCAGAGGCATCTTCAAAAACATTCCAATTAGTGCAATCAAGGCAGGCCTGAAGTTTCAGCTTTGCCTCATCCAACCAAGTCTTCACTGATTTAATTGTTGGTTTAATAGTTTTAAATCTTTGTTTGTAGGGAGATACAAAGTGAATCATACAGTGGTCAGAGTGTCCCACAGCTGCTCATGGTAAAGACCTATGAGCATCTTTTACTGTTGTGTAGCTGTGGTCTAAAGTATTTTTGCCTCTGGTGGGACAATTTACATGCTGGAAATATTTTGGGAGCTGTTTCCTTAAATTTGCTTGATTGAAATTTCCTAAAATGATGGGAAGGGAACTTGGGTGTTTGTTTTCAACCTCCATAACTTGATCAGCAAGAGTTCGTAATGCCTTGTTTACACAGGCTTCTGGAGAAACATACACAGCTATTTGGAGAAATGAGGAGAACTCACGTGGAGAGTAAAATGGCTTGCAGTTGATGTGTGAAGACTCTTAAGTTTTCATCACAAAACTTATATATTATAGATATATCCTGAGACCAGCTGTTGTTGATATCTCAACATAACCCTCCACCCTTTGTTTTACCTGATGTCTCTTCAATTCTGTCTGATCTAAATGTCTGAAATCCTGGGATGTATATGGTGTTGTCCCCATGAATTTGTGGATTAAGCCAGGTTTCAGTAAAACAAAGAACAGCTGAATTATGAAAATCAGAATTCCATCTATTTAACAGATGAATTTCATCCATCTTGTTAGTCAGTGACTGTAAATTAGTCAGAAAGATTGAAGGGAGAGGAGTTTTTTCCCCCTATTCCTCAGTCTGTTTAAAATTCCCGATCATTTGTCTCCTCTTCCACAAAGAAAGTGGTCGCTTTCTTTGTTGTAATCCATAGCACTGGGGAATTGGTTAGTGTTGCAGTATCTAAAGGTACTCCTGTGCATAGTCACGTAGCAGAAAATGAATCATACCTGAAAAAGACTGAAGGCAACAAACAACTCCATATTAGGCAAAAGAACTGGCAGGAACAAATAAACTCCAATAAACATCCTTATCTCTAAGACTACTCAATAAAAGAGAACGTGACCAGTCCTCTGGGCGCTCTCATCAAGAAGATTCATTGTGTCCGTGTGGTTCTTCTTAATCGATGCGAGGTCCGGTCACCTAGGCAGGTGATCGAAACTCTGCCAGTTCCCGCCGGGTGATCTCTTCCACTGCGGTATCGAACAAACTTCACAACTGGTGACCCCGACGTGATTCTTGTCCAGGGATATGTCGCCCGACTCCTATACTACGCACCGGGAAGGCAAGCGCTTCGTAAGTATGGGCTCCTCAAAATCCAAAGTTCTCTCCAAACACGTGGAGGAACTTTCCTCTATAGTCGGGAAAGCTAACAACCTGCAAAAGGTTAACGGCACAACTATATATCCTCTATCGAAGAGACAAATTTCTCATTTTCTCCTATACCTTCAAAAAAATTGCCCCGCTTATCCTGAAGAAGGCACTCTCAAGTCTTCTACATGGGCACATATTGGCAAATGGCTCCGTAATCCCCCCAGAGCTCCTCCAGACATTTTGTGTACGTGGCAAGCCTTAATGACTGCCATAACGACGATGTTTCCAATTTCAACTAATCCACAAATGGAACAATCTCCTGAAGATACATCGTCTTCCAAAATTGATACTGTTTCAAATTCTGCTCCCCTTAATACCTCTTCTAACCCCTCTTCTCTATATCCTTCGCTAACATCTTTAAGTTGTCCACCCCCCTATCAATTGATTAACACACCGTCACTAACTTCCTTTGACGAGCCTTTAAAAACCCCTGACAAAACCAATTCGACAGAACCTCCTATCATGAATTCCTTTCAAAAGGCAATACAAACTGGGAAGGTTTCGCCGGAAGACCTTTCCTGTTTTCCTATGGTATTACACACTCCGGCGGGGGCTAACGCTCCCTTTCCTCATTACGTTCCAATGGAATGGGACATATTGAAGGAACTGAAAACTGCCACTGTTAAATACGGTCTTCAGTCACCATATGTCCGTACACTTATGGAAAATATGGCAACTAATTACCGTATCTTATTTTCTGAATGGCAAGCTATGACTAATATGTTACTCACTTCCTCACAATTGGCTTCATGGCATAATGATTATAGAATAGCCATCCAAGCCGCGGCGGCTGCTGGTTTACCACCGAATGTAACAATAGACCATTTATTATGCCAAAATACTATAATTACTCCTCAGCAAGAAATTACAATTGGCATTCAAGGATACAATTTAATGAAAAATGCTGCTTTAAATGCTTTCCGCCGCATACCCGATTCTTCGCAACCTACTTTGTCCTTTGCGAAGATTCTTCAGGGACCTTCTGAGCCCTACTCTACCTTTATAGACAGACTGTCTGATGCCATTAACAGACAAATTGACAATCCGCTTGCACAGGCTGAATTACTAATAAAATTAGCAGTCTCTAACGCTAACGCAGACTGTCAGGCGGTACTAAAACCGCTGCAATCAATACCACATCAAACTCTGGCAGATTATATCAGAGCCTGTCAAGATGTTGGCACGGAAGCACATCGTGCCCGTTCTAACGCTTCTGCCCTTGCTTCTGCGCTATCCTCCACCTTCCCTATGACTGTGCCTCGTCAAGGAAACTGTTATAATTGTGGAAAACCGGGTCATTTTAAAAGTCAATGCAGGGCTCGGGGAGGGGGAAATGCTCCAAAAAGAAAAACCTTTGCCCAAACCACCAAGCCTAAAACCATATGTCCAAGGTGCCGTAAGGGCTATCACTGGGCGAGCCAATGCCGATCCAATCCTCAGCAGGGACAGGCTTCGGAAAACTAGTTGCGGGGTTGGCAATTAGCCCCGACAATAAGGTTGCAAATCGGAATGCATTCCCTGCTGAATTATCAGAAGATGTAGTTTATGAGGACGTAGGGGCAGTCATTACTCTTCCCCTCACTATAACTACACAACACCCTATTGCATCTGACTGTCCTGCTTTGCTGATCCCCACCTCCGCTCTGATAATAGAAGGAGTAACAGCCGCTCCTTTTCTTTACAATGTTTACTCTATAAATTGTTTGTCCATGGCAGTAATGGGAGATCGCCCCTTTTTTCTAAAAAAGGGTATGATTGTAGCTACCTTTATACTTCTTTTGCACTCCTCTCATTCCCTTTCCTTTATGGCTTTGCAACGACCTGTACAGACCTCGAAACCTTTACTCATGGTTATTCTCAACAACCGATCCTTTTCAGGTCTCGTTGACACGGGTGCTGACGCTTCTGTTATTTCTGCCTCTGAATGGCCCCCTGAGTGGCCGCTCGACCCTTCGCCGGCAGTTCACGGTGTGGGAGGAGCTCAAGCCGCTCAGGTCATCTCTAACTGGTTGTCTGCTTCTATTGCTGGGGTTTCTACTACCGCGCACATAAAACCCTATGTGCTTCCGCTGTCCTTTAACCTGTGGGGACGGGATCTCCTATCGCAATTGCAAGCTACCATTTCTTTTCCCTGACGATTTTCCTTATGCCTCATACGCTACCACTATCTTTGACTACCTCTGTTCCTGTCTGGGTTGATCAATGGCCTCTCCCGTTAGAAAAATTAAATGCCCTAAAAGAATTGATCCATGCTCAAAAAATTGCTGGACGTATTGAGCCGTCCACAAGCCCCTATAATACACCGGTTTTTGTGATAAAGAAAAAATCCGGTAAATGGCGCCTATTACAAGATTTACGCGCCATAAATGCCATTATAAAACCAATGGGGGCTTTGCAATGTGGACTACCTAACCCCAATCTCATACCTTCGGATTATGATCTAGTGATCATAGATTTAAAAGACTGTTTCTTCTCCATCCCCCTTCAAAAACAAGACAGGCAAATATTTGCATTTACTATACCTGAATTAAACAATTCTCAACCCACCCAACGATATCAATGGAAAGTGCTACCCCAGGGCATGCTTAATTCACCAACTATGTGCCAGGCCTATGTTGAAGAGGCATTACAACCTTATAGAGCACTCTATCCCAACTATCTTGTATATCATTACATGGATGATATATTAATAGCAACCGCAGGTGAGAAGGGTGTTATACAAGAGAGCCTACCCCAGTTGACAACTATATTACAGGCGGCAGGACTTTACATAGCACCTGAAAAAATACAGCGCAAATATCCATTCACATATTGAGGTCATAAGCTTTTACAGGCTGCCGCTACTCCCGCGCTTCCTATATTGTCATTACCCTCTAACCCCACATTAGTGCAGCTTCAGCAATATCTTGGCACTCTCAACTGGGCCAGACCATATCTCTCTCTTACCACTGCTCAGCTCTCTCCGCTCTTTAATGCTCTAATAGGTCTAAAACATCCTTCGGATAAAGTAATTCTCTCCAAGGATCATAAGGATGTCCTGCAATTAGTTAACAGGACATTAACTCATCTATGGGTGGATCGAGTAAGTGACAATCACCTGCTTTCCCTTGCTCTCCTTAACACTCCAATGCTCACTACGGGTATATTATTACAAATCCCACCCTCGCCAAAGAAATCCCTGCACATTATAGAATGGTTACATTTACCCCATACTCCTCGTGTCACTATCTCTACCCGCCACATACAAATTGCACAGATTATACATAAGGGAACGACTGAAGAATAGAGAGATAGAACGGCAACAGTCGATGGGATGATTCCAAAGCATGTTTCAAATATCACCATGGTTAACTACATTGCTTTCTGCACTTATAGGACCACTCATATTGCTAATATTACTGTGTACTATTGGACTTTGCATGCTTTCAAAAATACTTAACTTTTTGCGTAATCGACTATATAGCATGAATGAAGTCATCACAGATACTCACACAAAGTTCAATAGCCTTACATGCAATGTGGAAAAACAAGCCTTGTTACAATTTTCTGATAGTGACTATGAGGAACCTGATATCATGAAAGAAGATATGATCTCTCTTATGGACATGGGGAGCGATGGGTCGGAGGACGTACCGCTCGCCATTAGTAAGAATAATATCATAAATAAATAAAAACAGACGAGATGTTGCAGTATCTAAAGGTACTCCTGTGCATAGTCACGTAGCAGAAAATGAATCATACCTGAAAAAGACTGAAGGCAACAAACAACTCCATATTAGGCAAAAGAACTGGCAGGAACAAATAAACTCCAATAAACATCCTTATCTCTAAGACTACTCAATAAAAGAGAACGTGACCAGTCCTCTGGGCACTCTCATCAAGAAGATTCATTGTGTCAGCGTGGTTCTTCTTAATCGATGCGAGGTCCGGTCACCTAGGCGGGTGATCGAAACTCTGCCAGTTCCTGCCGGGTGATCTCTTCCACTGCGGTATCGAACAAACTTCACAGGTTAGAATCTCCTCCATGTTTGCAAAGACAGGTGGGGGTGGGGAATCAGAAAGCTGCTCCTTAAGGAAACATTGCCTAATTCTTAGCAGATGGTCTCATGAGTATGAAATCCGTAGTGAATTGCAGATAATAATAAGGAATAAAGAAACCATTACAGAGCATTTCACTGAAGCAGCCGTTGTCAGCGCCATCTATAATAGGTCACCTATTATACACATGACCCTGGGACCCTGCAACCATTATAAATATAAGTAGTTGGGATTCAGTGGTGATCTCCCAGTGTGAAGAGTCCAATTTCCATTGATAGGCCTATTGCCCTAAGGCAAGGATGGCTAACCTTTTCCATGTAGTATGCTGAAAATGTGCCACAGGTGCATGCTCGCGTGCCTGCACCCATGATGCAATGTATGCATATCCCCTGCCCCCCTGCTAATGTGCATATGACCCCATGCACACCCCTGTGCATGCGTGTGTGACTTCCCCAGACTACCCTGTGTAGGTATGTGTGTCTCCCACATGCGCATGTCTCCCGCGTGCATGTCCCCCAGCGCATGAGTGGGAGATACCCGATAATCAGCTGAACCCCCCAAAGCAATTAATCCAGGCTGTACGGGAACACAAAGCTGTACTGCCCACATGGCTCCCAGGAACACAAGGCTTGTGTCGCTTGCATTGTGAACAACATGAGGTAGTGAAGAGAGGGGGGAAAGGGCAGAGGGGGGGACTTGCCCCATTAACCCCATGTGCTTGGCCTGGCCACCGGGCTGCTTCTTTCTCCTTCTTTTCTTCTGCTTTTGGCTGCATGCAAGGAAAGCAGCAAAAGTCTTTCTTACTCTGCCCCAAACTCTGCCAGAAGTGAGTCTTTGGGACTCTGCAAGGCCTCCTGTTCCAAGAGGCTGCTCTGGCATGACAAGTCTCACAAAGAGCCTTGTTATTATTTCTAGTGGAGTTTAGGGGAGAGAAAGAAAGATTTCTGCTGCTTCTGCTGCTTTCCTTGCATGAAGCCAAAAGTCTCTCTCTCCCCGCCCTCCCGAGAACGGAGCTGGAGATGGTATCCTGCAATCCCAAATAAAGAATGATCGATCAGGAGGAAAACAGGGTGGGGAATTTTCCTGCAGACTTTTTGGGGGATTTTCCCAGGGTCTCTGGGCTGCGGGATTTAAAATTATGAGTTTGTTGGTCCCTGAGGTCCAAAAGGTTGGTGACCCCTGGCCTGGATGATGGAGGACCTCCATAGAGATTCTGGACATTGTTTTAGATTGCTGTGCCACAACAAACATTCACAGGTTTAGCTGGTTTTGCTTGCCTCGCGTTCTTATTTATCTTATCTGTAAAATGAGCTTCAGCTGGAAAGAAACGTGCTGAAAATAATCATTTGCTATAGTAGAGCTTAAGACACTTCCTTGCCTTCTGCTTTCCCAAGTGCAGCAGGTACCAAAGCAAATTAACTTATTTTTATTATCCTGGGAGAAGCAGATAAATAATGAAACAGCAGGGAAAACAAGCCTGGATTAATTCTAGCAATGCCTGCTTTTCCTTGAGAGTCAAAAATAGCCCCCAGGTTTTTCTTTCACTTTCATTTTCATAGGGACAACCCCCAGTTGTACAATACTGGGATTGGGAGATAGATGAGGCCAGTTCTGCCTCTGACAGGTAATGTTTCCAAGCAGTTGGGAGGCGAAATTAGCTACTAGAGATTTAATTAAAGACAACAAGTTGCTGTTCTTCTCCTACAAATCTGATCAGTGCAAGTCTCCTTGGGTAGAGGCAAGAGCCAGGCAAGGGCTGAGGAATGGAGGAATGGAGCTGTTTGTTGTGCCAGGTGTATGAGGTAGCCCTCAACTTTCAACAGTTCACTTAGTGACTGTTTGAAGCTGCAACGGAATTGGGGGGAAAAAGTGACTTATGGCCTTTTTTCATACGACCATTACAGCAATCTCCATGGTCACACCATCAAAATTCAGATGCTTGGTAACTGACTCATATTTAGAACAGTTGCAGTGTCCTGGGGTCATGTGATCATTTTTTGCAACCTTCTGGCAAGCAAAGTCAATGGGGAAGCCAGATTCCCCTTTACAAACATGTTCCTAAAGGCCCTGTCCTACTGCACTTACGGATGCAAAGAAGATGTAAAACATTTTAAAAAGCTTGCCATCCATAGAAAAACGCTATGCATCCGTTGTGTACTCATTGCATACGTGTTTCATATGCTCTATCCGTCGAGCATCCGTCCACTGCGATTTCATCAGCGCAAGAAGTTTTGAGCTGCACAAAATTTTGTGAACGGATGAACTTTCTGCCGTGTACGATGTAAATCCGCGACATACGAGCAACAAACGTTCTATGTCCGTTTATCATCCGTTAAACGTCCGCTGTATCCTCTCTGCATCCTCTGGGCATCCTCGCATCTCACATCCGCTGCAGCTGAAAACAGAAAGAGGGAGGAAACGAAAGGTACACGGAACATCTACATAGCATTAGTAGCATGGAAATAGAAAGGATGCACAGTGAACGGTTTGCATCCAATAGACATCCGTGCGGCATCCCCTTTCTTTCCTTTAGGCGTACATGATGCATCCGCTTCATCCGCTATGCGTCTGCTTCGAAATTATCCCCCGGAACCCCTTCGGAGGTGTCATCCTCTTCCATCCGCTTTCATCTGCTAGGCTTCCTATGAACATCCGTTTAACATCCCCACTACATACTACCCACGTCCGTTCTTTTCCATTCTGTTTATGCAAATTTTTGCCACTATTTGGAGTGGATGACAACGGATGGAGCCACCCCCGAAATTTTGCTCATCCGCTGTGTCCTTTATGCATACGTTTTGCGTCCGTTGGCCAGTGGGACCAGGCCTTTACTTAACAACTACAGTGATTCATAAAATAATAGAATAACAGAACAGAATAACAGAGTTGGAAGGGACCTTGGAGATCTTCTATTCCAACTCAGGCAGGAAATCCTATACCCGTGATGGCGAACCTATGGCATACATGCCACAGGTGGCTTGCAGAGCCATTTGTGCCGGCACGTGAGTTGCTGGCAAACTTACCTCACTGTGCATGCATGTGCCTCACAGCTGATTTTCAGCAGGTTTGAGGCCTTTTTCGGCTTCCCAGAGGCTTGAGGAAGGCTTCTGCAGGCTGAAAACTAGCCCTGTTTTGTCACTTCCTGTTTTTCTGACAATACTGGAAATGATGAAACGGGGCGAGTTTTCGGCCTGCAAAGCCTGCAGAATCCTTCCTCAACTCTCTGGGAGGCCAAAAAAGGCCTCAAAACAGCTGAAAATAAACTGTGAGATGCAGTGCAGGTAAGGGGGCAGTGAGGGGTGGGTGGAGAATGTGCACACATGTGTAGAGGTTGTGGGGGAGCATGCATTGCCTTCTGGGTGCTGGCACGTGAGTGCGAGCATGTAAGCACACACACAATTTTTGGCACAGGGGCCCAAAAAGGTTAGCCACCACTGCCCTGTACCATTTCAGACAAATAGTAGTCCAATCTCTTCTTAAAAACTTCCAGTGTTGGAGCATTCACAACTTCTGGAGGCAATTTGTTCCATCTGAATAGAATTGTTCTATCTGTCAGGAATTTTCTCCTTAATCCTAGGTTGCTTCTCTCCTTGGTTACTTTCCATCCATTGCTTCCTGTCCTACACTCAGGTCCTTTGGAGAATAGTTTGACTCTCTTCTTTGTGGCAGACCCTGAGATATTGGAACACTGCTATCATGTCACCCCCAGTCCTTCTTTTCATCAAACTAAACATACCCAATTCCTGCAGCCATTCTTTATATGTTTTAGCCTCCAGTCCCCTAATCATCTTTGTTGCTCTTTTTTGCACTCTTTCCAAAGTCTCAACATTTTTTTTTATAATGTGGTGATCAAAACAGGATGCAGTCTTCCAGCTGTGGTCTTGCTAAGGCTTTGTGAAATGATGCTAATAGCCCTTCTTTTTATTAAACTAGAGATATCCAATTCCACCAACCGTTCTTTATATTACTCAACGACTGTGGCAAGAAAGGTTGTAAAATGGGGCAAAATTCACTAAATAATGTCCTTCCTAGCCGCAGAAGTTTTGGGCTCAATTGTGGTTGTAAGTCGAGGACTACCTGTAGTTTGGTTCTCATTGCTGAATGATTCTTTGCTGCAATGGATCAGTACATCATTGGCGTCCTCCAAATTCAATCCTAAACTTAGTCTCTCTGTGAGAGCCAGTCCTAGTTATCCTGAAATTAGCCTGGTTCTGTTGCCACCTTTGTCACTAAACACTTAGCCAAATACCTCCTCCTAATTTTATCCCTTATTCCCATGCACAGTTAATGTCCTCAGTCATTAAGCTGAGAAATGTTAACCTTGTCGCAGTTAGTGACTAGAAGCAGAAAAGTCAATTTAATTCCCAGGGGGGATGAATTCTAATTTTCTGCCTGTCAGACGCTGACATTTTACATATTTTCCCCTCCATCTCCCCATCTCCCACCTTTCTTAGTGCTAAATTTAAATGTAGTGTCATCAGAAAGGACCCTTTTTTATTTGCTCAGGAGCCCCAGGGATTTGGGCAGAGAGAGCCAGGAGAGATTTGACACTGACCACAACAGCCTCTGCTGGAACGGGTTTTTATTTGCCGAAGAGGCTGTGAAGAGAAAGGTGAGGATGCGAAGGGCCAGTAGAAGGTCTGCAGCACAGATCGCATTAGCGTTTCATGTCGAAAGAGATTTTCCTGCCCCTTTCTCAACCTCTTGTGCCCTCTTGAAAACAGAAGGAGAAGGGAGGGGGAGAAAGAAAAGGGGGCCAAGTGAACTGGAGGTTCAAATACATAAATAAATTCGGGAGAAGCAAATTATGTTAATCAAACAGACCGGCAAATGACATATTTGTCATTTCGGATGTGGCAATTTCTACTTGATTCGCCTTTGGAATATATAAATGGGGATTTCTGAGCCTACAGAAATCTGTATAGAAAGCACGTCTTGTCAGCAAACTGCAGACGGTCTCCGAGCTGAGAAAGGTGAGAGAAAGAGAGAGAGAGAGAGAGAGAGACAGAGACAGAGACAGAGATAGAGAGACAGAGAGAGAGAGGCAGAAGTAGCTGGCAAAACTCTTGGTGCTTTGATTGGAATAGATCCGATGCTGGCTGTCCGGGTTGCACAGAGGGGATGAAAACCCTCTAGAAGAGAGGTGAGAAGTTTAAAGGACCAAAGGTGAAGTAGGAAACTATGTAAGAGGAATGGCATAAACTCAACATGTTTGGGGGTGGGGGGGAAACAACACTGAGAAAGCTATGGAGAATAAAACCAACTGTGTTAGTTTAGGCTAGTTTTAACTGCCTTTCCTCTCCTTTATCTCCTCTTGTGCCTTTAATTTCTTTGACTTTTTTGCTCTCACTCCCTTTTCTGCACTTGGCATAATGTCACTTACTCCCAAAAGTAAGAGTAGGATGGGTGCGTGGGTAGATAAGTTTGTAAGAATGAATGAAACCATTGCACATTGGTGTATTTCTTCATAGTTAAGATAAGTCAACATTATTGTCATTTTTTTTTACTGCAAGAGGACGCTGGCCCTCATTAAAATGAAATTCTGTTGCCTGCTGTCAAGATAAAAGTGTGCACCTACCCAAAAACATACATGACACACATATACACATGCTATATAAGTAAATATAAAACACACACACACACACACACATACACATACACACACACACACCACATACAGATATCATGAAGCCTCTTCCCAGGAGGTAACAAGGAAATCAGACCATGAAGAGGATGTATCATGGCACCCCAGACAATCCTGTGGATTCTTGCTCAAGGATTATTTATGTGCCACATCCTGGATAAATGGAAGAATAGAATAGAATGGAATGAATGAGCTGGAAGGGACCTTTGAGGTCTTCTAGTCCAGCCCCCTGATCAAGCAGGAGGCCCTATACTATTTCAGGTAAGTGACTGTCTCAACGACTGTGGCAAGAAAGGTTGTAAAATGAGGCAAAGCTTACTGGACACATATCTCACTTAGTAACATAAATTTTGGGCTCCACTATGGTCATAACTGGAGGACGACCTGTGTTTAGCTGTAGTATTGTTCCTAACGACAGGGGAACGTCACATTTACAGCACAGCAAATGCAATGAAGGAAGACAAAAAGCAAAAACTGTCAAGCAGTTATGAGAAAGGAGGGAAAGCATACACTGAAACCTCCAAGCATGGACATATTTTTCTACCTGCTGGAGCACTACATGGTTACGCCATCTGCCGAAGAGCGAGGAACAACAAATGATGAAGCATTCTTTATGATGTTGCCATGCAAATTCCACCCCTTGTGTTTCAGGATGCAAATATGAAGGGAAGGCCTTGCATCTGTGTTGTCATTTTGACACTGTCGTGTCCTATTGTCATGCCCCCATTGGAGCCTAAATCTGCGAAGGAAGGCGAGCCGGAAGTGGAGCTGATGGAGATTGAGAGGGTGGCTTTGGAGGAAAATGGGGAGAAACAGGCCCAGTCAGGCCAGGGCTTTTCAGGAGTGAGACAGTTTGTTAGGCAGGGAGGAATGGGGGTTGGATGACCAAGAGAGGCTAAGCAGTGAACAAGAGAGACAGAGCTCAGGCGATGAGCAAGAACCACCCCCTCCTGATCTTCGAGCACGGAGAATGGAGGGAAGGCGAGAATTGTGCAGACTGACACATCTACTCAGGAGGAAAGCACCCCACTTCTCTTCACAAGGCACACCTGGGGACTGAGACTTAAGGCCCGGTCCCATTGGCCAACGGACGCAAAACGTATGCATAAAAGACACAGCGATTGAGCAAAATTTCGGGGGTGGCTCCATCCGTTGTCATCCACTCCAAAAAGTGCCAAAAATTTGCATAAACAGAACGGAAAAGAACGGAAAAGAATGGACGTGGGTAGTATGTAGCGGGGATTTTAAGCGGATGTTCATAGGAAGCCTAGCGGATGAAAGCGGATGGAAGTGGATGACACCTCCGAAGGGGTTCCGGGGGAGAATTTCAAAGTGGACGCATAGCGGAAGGGGCGAATGCATAGTGGATGAAGCGGATACATCACGGACGCCTATAGAAAACAAAGGGGATGTCCCGCGGATGTATATCGGATGCAAAGCATTCACTGTGCATGCGGGGAGTATGAATTGCATCAACTCCGCGGATATAAAAGGATGCAGCCAGGACCACAGTGTGCTGTTGGAGATCAGGGACACAATGAAGACCAGCACATAATTTCTCTCTCAGCTGGTCCACTTGGACAGAACATCTTCAGGCCGGAACAACTTCATCACCTACGTGAGCCAGACCCTGAGGGATCTGCCCGAGGCCCAGTACCAGGTGATGAAGCAGAAGATCACAGCACTTCTGTACAACCCTCCAGGCCCAGCTGAACCTGCTCCGACCCAGTCCAGGTCTGCTCCTCCACCCCAGGTGATGTCACAGCCCTATCACGGCTTTCAACAGCCTCTCACCTACCAAAGCTACGACTACCAGGACTTCCCACAGCAGAAGCAGAACTTCCCAGTCCAGGCCCAGGTTCATTGGACGCCATAGACGCCACTCCTCACCCAGCTGCAGACCAGACAGCCCTACTACACTCCTCCTTCCTCCACCCCACAGCCAAGCCCATCAATGGACAATCTGTCATCAATCTGTCTCAGCTTCCTGAACACACCATCCCCTGTTGTACCCTCGGGGCCAAGCACCCCAATGGTGACTCAGACCAGCACTCAAGCCACAGCCACCTCCACATGCTTGTGGAGATAGATAAGGATAGTTGTGGGATAGATAAACCTCCAGTGCAAGCATAGTGGGACTGTACGGTCCACCCTACCAGCTGCCACACATATGGACCTTTATTATCAATAACAATTTATTCATTGATCAACACATTTTAAAACAAACAAAGCTCTTTATTAATGCCCTATTAATTGTAGGACCACTCAACATACATGGCACAATCTCATCAGTGTTATGTGACAGCCTCAAGGAAGCATCCATTAATCATCTATCATCCTGTCTTGCCACTCCACTGCTCCAGCTGGGGAGTTGCACCAGTGTCTCAGTCGGTTGCGCTGCTTCTTTCCTTCACGTGAAGCTTTGTTGGGGCTTTGTGCATCCACAGTGTCTATCAGGTTACGTCCTTGCCTCCATTCACCAGGCTCCATGTCCCCATTCCCTTGTTGACAGTCGACAAACACTGGGTAGCGGGTGCGCATGACATTGTACAGGATGCAGCAAGCTTCCATAATGCTCCTCACAGTCTCTGGGTCATGCTGCATGGTGGTGAGAAGTATCTGGAACCTGTTGGCCAGGATGCCGAAGATGTTCTCCACCAACCGTCTCACCCTGGACAGCCTGTAGTTGAAGATCCTCTCTTCACGGATGAGGTATCTTGAAGTGTACGGTTTCATGAGGTAGGTTCTGAGGGAGAACGCGTCATCACCAACGATGAAGTAGGGCACATCTTGTGTGTCACTGGGTAAGGGGTCTGGACCTGGAAAACCCATGATGAGGTTGCATTCCAGCCCATCCTTGAGGTCACTTGCATTGTTTACCTGGCCATCTGAAGATGACCCGTTGCCTGAAGCATCGATGTAGATGAACTTGTAGTCAGCATCAACCATGGCAAAGAGGATGATACTGAAGAAGCCCTTGTAGTTGAAATAAGTGGACCCTGAGTTGGCTGGAGCTTTGCAGGCCACGTGCTTCCCATCTATGGCTCCAACGGTGTGGGGAAAGTTCCACCTCTGATATCACTCTTCTGCAAGTTTTCTCCAGCTTTGTTCAGTGGTGGGGCACTTGAGGAGCTCCTCCACGTATTCTTCAATGATGGCCTGTACCACTTCTCTGACCACTTTGCTGATGCTGTTGTGTGGCACCCTCCATGCATACTGCATGTTTCTGTATGTGGTTCCAGAGGCCAGGTGCCGCAGATTCAGTGTCACCTTCAGTCCAGGGTCCAGGTTGGGACGGAAGTTGGTGCTAGGCTTGGTCAACCTGGGTCTCAGATGCTGTACAAGTTCGTCAAACATGGCTGGTGGCATCCTCATGAAGTGATGGAATGCACAAGGGTCTTCATTCCTCAGCTCCACCATCAACTGGTCATACAGTCCAAACTCCATTCTTCTCATGATCCATCCTCGGACCCACACAGCTCTTGGACGTCTCCTTCTTCTCCTTCTGTATAAAACTTGAAACAGTCTGAACAGGTTTTGGTTCTGGTGATGAATGAGCGCAGCTATCATACGGACTGTGTCATCATCCATGGTGGAGAACAATTGATGATGTTGAAGACCAAGACCAAGGGTGAAGAGGTCTGTACACCACGGCTGCTGGACTCATGATTTTCTCCCCCTTTTTATAGAAAATATCGGTTGTCCGCTAGATGTCCTTCTACATACTCTAGACATACTCCAGACATCCTAAATATACAAGATACATCCCAGATACAAACGTTTTGTCCGTTTTAATGCTTTATATACAAGATGCATCTGCTTACATCCTCTCTATTTCTGTGCTACTAACGCTGTGTAGACATTCCGTGTATCTTTTGTTTCCTCCCTCTTTCCGTTTTCAGCTGCAGCGGATATGAGTTGAGGGGATGGCCAGAGGATGCAGAGAGAATACAGCCGACGTTTAATGGATGATAACGGACATAGAATGTTTGTTGCCCGTATATGTTGCAGATGTACATCGTACGCAGCGGAAAGTTCATCCGTTCACAAAGTTTTGTGCAGCTCAAAACTTCTTCCGTGGATGAAATCGCAGTGGACGGATGCTCGATGGATAGAGAGTATGAAACACGTATGCAGTGAGTACACAATGGATACATAGAGTTTTCCAATGGATGGCAAGCTTTTTTTTAATGTTTTACATCCTCTTTGCATCCGTAAGTGCGGTGGGACCGGGCCTTTAAGGAGACGTTGTGGGGAGGAGCATTTGTTGGGAACAAATGCTGAATTCCTGGAGTGTTGAGTGCTGACATTTGAACTTTCCTGATTCCTTGAACTCTTTCTGGATTTCTTGCTTTGGAGCCATGGAACTCATCGTGTTGGGCTGGAGTATTTGCAGCAAGAGGCCAATTGAGGTATGTGTGTGTTTGTGTGTGTGTGTGTCATCACTTTGCTCTGGGACTTGCCAGAAATGTGGGAGTGTTTGAGGAAATTTGGAGCAATAAAGGGGGCGGTTTGAACTGCTAGCTGCCTGTGTTACCTCTGTGCCATGCCACCTATATATTGGGAAGACAATTCCACTCATCTGAGTGAATTTCTAGTATTAGATAGTCCTTGACTCACAACTGGGACCAGAACTTCTATTGTTAAGTAATGAAGTCTTTAAGTGAATTGTCCCAATTTTATGACATTTGTTGCTGAGGTCATTAAGCAAATCACATGACATTAAGCAAATCCACTCTCCTCCACTGACTTTGTCTTTGAAAGCCCCCTGGGAAGGTTGCAAGTAGCAGTCTTATAACCCTGGGACACTGCAACCATCATAAATACGTGCTGGCAGCTAAGCACCCAAACTTTGATAAGGATATCAAATGGTGATAGATGGGATATCACAATGGTGATAGATGCAGAGACCAATCATAAGTCACTTTTTTCACTGCTATCATAATTTCAACAGTTGTTAAATGGTCATAAGCTGAGGACTACCTCTATATAATAAAGAAGGAAACAGCTGGATAAAATCTCCCAATCTTCCCTGACCACAGTTTGAAGTCTTATGGGACACAAAAGGTCCTTTTTCTTCAGAATTCATCATAGGTTTCATGGGAATGGACTTTCTGAAGTCTAAACTGGCATGGATATACACTCACATTTAGCATCAGACAATCCATTATTTCTTCTGGGCTGTTGATTAATAATGAAGCCTATATATAAAACAATAGCACTTCGACTTATTTACCGCTTCATAGTATTTTTACAGCCCTCACTAAGCAGTTTACAGAGTCAGCGTATTGCTGCCAACAATTTGGAACTTCATTTTACCCACCTCAGAAGGATGGAAGGCTGACTCAACCTTGAGCCGGATCGGATTGAACTCCTGGTAGCTGGCAGAGTTAGCCTGCAACACTGCATTCTAACCGCTGCACCACCACGGCTCTTATCATAGCAGAACGGTGAATGATTTTTGCCATGATCTGAGTATTTTACTATTTATTAAAATAATACAATATCATGACCCCTTTTGTTCTGGAATGAAAATGGTTTTAATCTAAACTGGTAGATTCCAGTTGAACTTCCATGGTGGAACTGCTCCTCACTGAAGTGCTGAGCTCCTCTTCACGAGTTTAAACAAAAGGTAAGCTTTTGTCAAGAATGTTTTAATGTTAATTCAGCTCTAAGTAAGAGTTTAGAGACAGTGGTCCAAATACCCCTTTCAACGCTGATCAATACAAATAGAGGAGGAAGGGACCTTGGAGGTCTTCTAGTCCAACCCCCTGCTCAAGCAGGAGACCTGAAACCATTCCAGTCAAGTGGCTGTCCAGTTGTGGGGGAGCACCCACAACTTCTGAAGGTAAACTGTTCCACTGGTTAATTGTTTTCATTGTTAGGATGTTTCTCCCTAATTCCAGGTTTCTTCTCTCGATTAAGTTTCCATCCATTGTTTCTTGTCTTGTGGAAAGTTGACCCCCCTCTTGTTTGTGGTTACCTATCAATAGGCTTTTCTTTGCTCTTCTTAAAAGCTCTTCTTCATTAAAAGCTCTTCTCTTTCTTTGCTCTTCTTCATTATGACCCTATGAATTCTGATTCCAACCCAAAATACTGTTCATAATAAAGAATGGGATAAATGATTGCTGGAAATTATTTTAGTTGAATCTGGGAGTTTATAACACAATAATGAATGAATGACTCAATGACTCAATGAATCTATCAATCTACAGTATATAGTAGGTTCAACTGCAAACTTGCCCTCTGGCATTGTTTTAAAAAAAATCATGTTTTAAAAAAATTCCCCACACCTATTTATTCTTATATCTGTACTATGAGTACTAGTGCTGTTTTATTTTATATCTCTTGGTGAAGCATTAAGCGAATCTAATAACTAATAGCAAGAAACAAAAATATGCGCCCACAAAATTAACGTGGAAATCTTCATTCCAAATCCTAAAGATGATCTTTAAAGGACAAGAACAAAACACACATGGGAATTGGCCTGGATGCTTATGCCTAAGATAATACATCAGATTTACTTACACTGTTGTGACCTTGGCAATTGTGTGGCCTTTTAAAGCACTGGTGACATTTATGTACCCAGTTGGATTCCAATAAGGAGGTTAATTTCCATAGATTAAATGCCAGGTTTCATAGCTGGAGTGATTAAATACTTGGATGCTGCCTGTTTGCAATTCACTAGACAGACCTTTTTATCACTAATTTGTAACTGTGTTTGAAGGTGACTGTTATTGTTGTTATCCCATTTCTTTGAAAAAAAACAAACATCCATCCGGTAGGACCATGTTAGAGAGATCTGGTTAATGAAGAAATATATTTGAAAGTTATTGACTTATGAAAATGGCCAAATGGAGACACTATGTGTGTTTGGCCACACACAAAAAGTAAATTTTTAAAACTGCAGAAAATCCTCCACAGCTTAAATTATTTGCAGCCCTGTCTTAAATGCCCTGGACCACTAGTTTAAAATAATGTCTGAGTTGTTACAAACTTATTTTTATGTTTCCAGCTGTAATAGGCTCACCTTGTAGTTTTACATGTAATTATCAGCTATGAAAGTTTTGGGTGCTATGAGACCTCCTGGGTAAACCAGGCAGCAAACCCAACTAGAGCAACATTTTTTTTCTTTATTGTAAGTTTACATTAACAGAATGTTATAAGTCTGAAAGCACAAACTTCCCATCATCATTTTAACTGCTTGATCCAGTGGTGGACTGCTGCTGGTTCAGATTGGTTCTAGTGAACTGGTACTTCTGACCATCAGCTGGCCCCGCCACCCACCTCTGCCATATCCTATCCTATATTTCCTTCTTTCTGGCTCAGCTGAGTCACACAGATGATTTCCATGCCTCAGCTGCTCTACTGCTCTACCCACGATGTGGTTGGATCTGTCCCGTGAGGCCATCCTGGTCTACTCAGTGCAAAGGGGAAAGATTGGGCCAGCATGGCTTCAGCCCAGTCCATCCAGTGTGAAGAAGAAAGATCAAGCCAATGTAGCTTTGCCGTGGTCTATCCAATGCGAAGAGGAAACATGCCAGAGTTTGGAGAGTGGTGTCAAGCTGGCCACGCTCACTCAGTTGGCCACACCCACTCAGTTGGCCACACCTACCCAGTCAGCCACACCTGCCCAGCCTCCCCTAGGTCAATCACAAAACTGATACGGCTCTCAAGGAAATTGAGTTTGACACCCCTGCATTAGAGTGAATCCTTCCTAAGTTTCTTCCTCTGCCTGTTGAGTCAACTGAGGACTTTTGCCTTTCTTGTCTAATTGCTTCCTAGGAAGAGAAAGAAACTTAGGAAGGAGTTTCCTAAATCGCTTTTCATGTCTTCCCCTTTTCTCCCTAAGTTCATTCCCACATTTCATTACAGGTGCTCATATCTTCTACACCAGGTTTGTCAAACTGGCAGTCTGCAGGCCAGATGCATCACGTGCAGGCCATGCCCCTCCGAGCTCCATGAGGGGAAAAAACATGATACATCATGTGACAGCAACATGACGAGCCGAATTTGACACCTGTGTTCCAGACTTGGGGTGTCCAACTTTGGTAACTTTAAGACCTATGGACTTCAACCCCCAGAATTCCCAATCTAGTTATGCTGGTTGGAGAATTCTGGGACCTGAAGTCCACAAGTCTTAAAGTTCCAAGGTTGGATAGTGCTGGTCTAGACTTAGGGAGATAGATATCAGAGATAAGTCCTTTGTGGAACTCAAAGAGTGAAAATCCTTGTTTGCTTGAAATTCCCCCTCTAACCTTTTGCAAAGAGCAATGTTTTAATGATCTTTGATGTGAAATCCAATTAGTTTTGTACTGAATGCATGCATGCATGTCCATACTATATGGAAAAATTGGTATGCAATATATTGATAAGTTATTACATCTGGGGGAAATCAATATTATGCAAAGCTCATATTATTGTTGAAAGACACAGTTAATTATAGATGTTGGGGCTGTGATTAATAGTTTGTAGTGCATGCTACTTAACAGCAAATCTTCCTGCATTGTTGTCCAAAGCCTGATATTTAAAAAAACAAAAATACATGGACATAGGCATGCATTATTTTTAGTCTTAACTTCATGTTTCATTGCTACTAGTCATTCAAATAAATTATGATTCATTTCCAGATCTGAACCTGAAAAACATTATTGTTCTTGGGAAAGGTGTTCAAAAACTTACACAGAAAAGCACTTTATTTATAATTCTGTAAAATCTTGTTTATTGCTTTTCAATTAAAGGTTATTTTCTTCATTTGTAATTCTGAAAGCTTTTTTCAAGGCACCTTTAAGCTCAGGAATATGGGTGGGTAGGGCTGGTCAAAGTTTTACCACAAAAACCTCTTTTGCAACCCGTGAATATGGGATAACAACATGTTGTTAGTCCATCATTTCTGTAAAAGTTGAGCTCTGCAAAAGTCAGTGGTAAGTGAGCTTTCTTATGCTGTCTGAGGAATTCTCTCCGCGAGAAGTCTTTTGGTGATGATAAACTCCTGGTGACTTTATGGGCACATTCTTGTAGCAATATCGAAGTGATGCCACTGACTTCTGGATTCTTTTTCAATTTCTTAGCCTAGCCCCTGAATTTTCTTGTCCTTTTTGATTAACCTAATTTACTCAGCTTTTGAGATTGGAAAGACCAGCCAACACTACTGTCTATCTCAACATTGTTCATTTACCCAAGTTTTAAAGACTTAATTTTATTGATTTACTCCATGTCTGCTGAGTCCTACCTGAATTGTGCATGTCACTGATTGAGATCACCAATTTTAGAGAACAGGCATTTAAACTTCTGTTTGCTGAATTTTGGTATATTGCATTGTAAATACCTGTTGTTTGTTCTATGTTTTGGAGAATCTTTGATCACGCTCCTCTTGGTTGGCCCATCTTTTTTTCACATCTATTAATAGCTGTCCATTTTCTTTTTTCCACAGTTCATGTGCACATTAGATGGCCAAAACTAAACAATTTTAGCAGATCTCAAGGAGTTGAGCAAAACTGAATCTCATTACGACTCAAAAGATCCCCAGCAAAATCAAATGAAGCCCTATTAGATACTAGATGGGTTCACACAACATGCTTAGCCAGCTCACTGATTGCATTCACATTACCTTCTAAGCTTGCGATATATCAACCTGGGTTAGAGTTTTTGTGGCTCAATATGGTAGTGATTCAATTTATTTAAGTGGAATAATACAAAGTCAGGTTAACCAAAGTTAATATGAACACAGCCATGAACAAGAACAGAAACTACACATTTGGTATTCAAAATATAAATTGCCTATCAAATAATTAATAAACTTGTATTAATTTCCTGTATCTTTTTGATTCCATTGAGTAGACATCTGGTGTTTGGTAGCCCAGATCTGATAGCATTATCCCTTTTCCACCATCTTGTCTGCTAAACATTTTGTGTAGCTCTACATATTGAATAAATCACAATTGGCTAGGCTCACACAATCCAGCCTTAAACCATCATTTACAGATAATGCTGAATGACATAAACTGACAAACTACGTTACATTTTAATGTAGAAGTAGACAACTTTCTGATGGCTGTACTTGGCATTTCTAGAGATGCCAAGACCTCAGAGTGAGTAGGATTGCTGTAAAGCAGGGGTCTCCAACCTTGGCAACTTTAAGCCTTCAATTCTGGGAGTTGAAATCCTCTAAAGTTGCCAAAGTTGGAAGATCCCTGCAGTAAAATAGATGGAACCGTATTTCATCCATGAAAAGTCTAGGATTTTTCCTTGTTTTGGAGTAGTTGTGTGTTTGTTTTTTAAACTACATTCATTTTATTTGGCTCTTGCAGTACTAATGTGGTGTGTGTCCGACCTCAAAATGGCAGGATACATGGCAATTATACCTAAAATGAATTTGGAGTTGGGGCAGGTTTGAAGATCATATGGATCTCAATGAGCATCCCAGGCAGGGTTTCCTTTGCTCCATTCTGCTAAAAATTCTCTGGGGTCCCCAAATTGTTATGAAGCAAGAGGACCCACTCCGGTTACAAAACAGTAAGATAACATAACACATTGCACAGAACTGGTATTTAATACTGCTGTTACTAGACTACGCTTCCTGTACCATAATTTTAACACCAAGCACTGCAAGGGTGACACACAAATAGGTTAGCTAATAGCACAGTGACTCCTTAACAGAAATGGTGAAAGATGCTTAGGAAAGGAAGCAAAAGAAACCAAAGTCAGCCTACATACTGGATGAAGTCAGTCGGTTGGTTCATTTGGCCATTTCAAGTCCTTGTAAAAGGCACCTTTGGAACTTCTGATCTGATAATAACGCTCAAGTTCTAAGCCTGGAACTGAAGACCTCCAGCCGATAAACCCTTGGGTTGTTTGTGGAACAGGTGGGGATGGAACGATCTGGAAGTGAGGAGCACTTGTTTTATTTATAGATTTAGGCTCTTGCACCCTGTTTTCTTCTATAATCAGTCAAACCTGAGACAGCTAACTACCCAAACAAATCAAAAGGAGCAAATATAATAATTGTAATGAAAAATTGGTGTGCCTATATTATCGCAATAGCACTTGGACTTATATATCACTTCACAGTGCTTTACAGCAGGGGTCTCCAACCTTGGCAACTTTAAGATTTGTGGAGTTGAAGTCCACAAGTCTTAAAGTTGCCAAGATTGGAGACCCCTGCTTTATAGCCCTCTCTAAGCAGTGTGCAGAGAAGAAATGCCCTTACTACAGGTAGTTCTCGACTTATAACAGTTTATTTAGTAGCTGTTTGAGGTTACAACAGCCCTAAAAAAAGGTGACAATTTTTCACACTTCCATCCCCATAGAAACATGATCAACATTTCTCAGTCAACATTTTTTATTGAATTATAAAGTGTTATAAAATGCACAATACAAAGTAAATAGAAAAGCAGTGGGAGATGGGTGTGGGAAGAGAAAGAGAGGTGAAGAAAGATAAGAAAAAAAGAAAAAAGAAGCATTGACTTCTGACTGTTATAGTAAAATTAAGACATGAACATCAAATCATAACTTTTTGCTTTTTCATAGTAATACGAACAAGCCATTTCCATAAAAATCAATCAGTCTAATCAGTAAAACCCAATTTTCATTCTTTTCCACATCAAGTACGAAGTTGAGAAGCGATCAAAATTTCAAAGTTCCAATGTTGCCTCTGCTGCAATCACATGACTCCATTTTGGGCAATCAGCAATTGGCCCACTTTCATGGCTGTTTGTGGTGCCCTATGGTATCAGGTGCAAATAATCAGGAGTATTTGTTGAGTTCAAATCACAGAAGAGTTTATTATTGCTACTGTACACAAGGATCTAGTTGTATAATGGTTAAAGCTAAACTGGCGCTAAATAAGGGTCAGTGGAAACAAAGGGGACTGGGCTTGGATTGTGTGAAGCAACGCAATAACTCTAAACTAATGACACATTTAACTCTGCCCTCCAACTCTGCCTGCTCTTCTCTTCTATGTGACTATGATTTATGATGGTTTTGTTAGAAACCAGTATCTATTTTGGATTTCCAACAAAAACCGGAGAACAATGGGATTGCTTGCAGTGCTTGCTTAGTGACTGCCATCTTTGTTTAACAACTGCCACAAAAATGGTTGTAAAAATGGGTCCGGTCACATGGTGACTCATTTTATGGCCATCACAACTAATGACTGTAATTGCCAGGCTCAATTACCATCATAAATCAACAAATATCCCTATTTACTTTTCATTAAGTTTTATACTATGTTTTTGCTGGAAGCGCCCATATTATTGTTGAATGTATTTTATTAAGAACAAGTTAATTACAAAAGCCCCACTTTTGATTATAATTATTTTATTTTGCATATGTTCAAGACCTATTGCGGAGTTATCTTGACAGGACTGGTTGTTCCATTTGCTGGTTGAAAAGTTTCAAGTAATAAAATATTAAAGGACTCAGCTGTCTAACTTTAGGAACTGAGGATTGCATCTTACCCTGGGAATCAAAGATGAGAATGCTGGAATGTTAAAAATGTTATGGGCTGTATTTTTAACCATATTGATTATGGTCAGTTTACCAAGCATTGCTCTTTGGCATATTTATTTATTCATATATATTTTTGTTTTGCTTGCATGTTAGAAATAATTGATTTTTCAATAAAGGTCTAAGTGATTTTTATAAATCTTGGTTGTCAGCATTCAAGACCACATTTAATTAAGTAGGTCAGCAGCATTTTGTCAGACCCACAAAAATATATAGCTAAAAATCCCTCTGTAGGTGCTCTTGGGCCTCTGCTTGAATCTATTTCCTTTCCTCCAAAAGAAATTGAATGGTGACAGAATATATATGAGGGCTGCGTGCGCCTAAAAGGTATTAGGAAGAAGCTCTTCAGACCACTCCGCCATTCTTTTCTTGACTTCTGCATGAACCTGGGGGGAAAAAAATGCTGCTATGGATAACGTGATTCTTAAAACAACAGCAATTTTTCATTTAGAGGGACAGGAGAAAAAAAAAAGGCATATTTTTTTTAATGACATATTCTGCAAAAGTTTAAAATAGTGCCCGGAGTTTCTCCCTTGATAGGTGAACGAAATCTTGATTAGGCTTGATGGCAAGTCTAATCTGATTACAGAAACACATTATGCAGGGACAGTACAGTAGTCCTTGACTTATGAAACACAATTAGGGCCAGAATTTCTCTTGCCAGGCAAGTCAGTTGTTAATTGAGTCATGCCCAATTTTACAATCTTTTTTTCTGCCATGGTTGTTAAGCGAATCAGTGTAGTTGTTAAGCAAGTCAGGCAGTTAATCCAGCTTGCTCTATTCACTTTGCTTTGTCAGAAGCTGGCTGGGAAGATTATAAATGGTGATCACATGTGACCCTGAGACACTGCAAACATCAAATCAAATCAAGTTTATTACACTCTAAGACCAGAGACCAGAACAATTAAAAACACCCAGGGAATATTAATAGTTTAAATAGTTTTTCATAGTTTAAAAAAAATCTCGAATAAAATAATAAATACCAGGTGAAATCTATATTAAAATCACATTTGGCATCGATCTGTCAGTTACAGACATGGCCTAACTATATTCCACAGACCATTCTCATCATTCATATTTCGAATTGTTATCATCAGGGAGATGTTATAGGTGTCTTAAAATGAGGACTAATAGACTGAGAAACAGTTTCTTTTCCAAGGCAATAATTGTCTTGAATCAAGCAGTGCATTTGTGATTTAGTCCTATATATGTAGTGGCATTTTAAAACTATTTAACTTACTGTATGTTTTAGATAGGTTTTAGACTAGGTTTTCAATTATTATTATTTTAATTATTTTAATTTTTAAATACTCTGTAGTGTGATTGTGATGTGGTGTTTGGGGCACTATACTGGTGTAGCTTTCAAATTTCATTGTATTTGTGGAATGAAATGACAATAAAGGTATTCTATTCTATTCTATTCTATTCTATTCTATTATATTCTATTCTATTCTATTCTATTCTATTCTATTCTATCAATCTTAAGCTGTCAGGCCCAAAATCATTAAATACTAAACCGAAAGAGTAGTAATGCAAAAGGGTTTGCAACATTAATTGTGTAGAGGCCCTGTCACACTGCCCAACGGATGCAAAATGGACACAACGGACGAGAAAAATGTTCCATCCGTTGTTATCCGCTCTCAGAAGGGGCAAAAATTTGCATAAGCGGAGCGGATAACACGGACACAGGGAGGATGCAGGGCAGATTGAAAGCGGATGCGGAACGGAAGCCCAGCGGATGGAAGCGGATGGAAGCGGATGGGAGCGGATGGCACATCCGCTAGGTTTCCGGGGGGCCGCAGCAAAGCGGATGTGGAACGGATACAGCGGATGCACAGCGGATGCACAGCGGATGAAGCGGATGCACAGCGGAAGCCTAGCGGATGCCGAGCGTTAATTGCGCATGCGGGGAGGATGCATTGCGCCAGCCCCGCGGATATAACGGAAGCAGCTCGGAAGCAGGTCGCCATTCAGAGGAAAGACCTGCTTCCAGACACATCGACTGCCTTGCCTGTCCTGCCTGCATGTCTGCCTGCCAGCCTTGCTGCCAGCCTCCCTGCCAGCCTTGCTGTCTGCCTGCCTGCCAGCCTTGCTGCCAGCCAGCCTTGGTTCATGCCTGCCTGCCAGCCTTGGTGCCTGCCTGCCTTCAAGCCTTCCTGCCAGCCTCGGTGCCTGCCTCCCTGCCAGCCTTCCTGCCAGCCTCCCTGCCAGCCAGCAACCCCACAACCATGCTGAAGCACAGCAAGCCTCAGCTATCTGCTGCCAGCCCTTGCAAGAGGGACAGGGCTACCATCCCGCCCCCTGGCCCTCACTCTGGTTCTTCTGGGGCTTCTGCAGCATGGGCTCGCTCTTCTGGGGCTGGGACTTCTGCTGCTTCTGTTTTTGGAGGAGCTGATGACAAGCACTCCAGCACCAGCCACCTCCACAGCACCTGGACCCTTCACCCCTGAGACTGAGCGACCAAGAGGAGTGCCAGAGACTCATTTTTGTTTTATAGCTTCTTGTTAGTAAAGTCTATTTTTGATTCATACACTTGCTTCGTTTCTTTTTTTTTATAAAGTCTTGCTGGAAACTTTTAGAAATGGTTTAAGCCTTTGCATGCTTGTGGGATGGGTTAAGATAGCAGTGGGATGGGCAGGGATACCTTTGGTATAGGTAATAGCTGTGGGACAGATAACCCTCCAGTGCAAGCATAGTGGGACTGTATGGTCCACCCTCCCAAGTGCCACACCTTTGGCCCTTTATTATCAATAACAATGTAAGCATTGATCCACACATTTGAACATAAACACAACTCTTTATTAAATGCCCTGTTCGTTGTAGGCCTACCCAACATACATGGCATCAGTGTGATGAGACAGGCTGAAGGAAGCATCCATTAAGTATCTATCATCCTGTCTTGCCACTCCACTGCTCCAGCTGGGGAGTTGCACCAGTGTTTCAGGAGGTTGCGCTGCTTCTTCCCTTCACGTGAGGCTCTGTTGGGGCCTTGCACATCCTGAGTGTCTATCAAGTTTCACCCTTGCCTCCATTCCCCAGGCTCCATGTCCCCATTGCCTTGTTGGAGGTCCACGAGCCTGTTCTGCAACACTGGGTAGCGGATGCGCATGAGATTGTGCAGGATGCAGCAAGCTTCCATGATTCTCCTCACGGTCTCTGGGCGATGCTGCATGGTGGTGAGAAGTACTTGGAACCTGTTGGCCAGGATGCCAAAGGCATTCTCCACCACCCGCCTTGCCCTGGACAGCCTGTAGTTGAAGATCCTCTCTTCACGGGTGAGGAGTCTGGAGGTGTAGGGCTTCATGAGGTAGGTTGTGAGGGAGAAGGCGTCATCCCCCACGATGAAGTAGGGCACATCTTGTGTGTCATTGGGCAGGGGTTCTGGATCTGGGAAGCCCACGATGAGGTTGCGTTCCAGCTCCTCCTTGAGGTGACTGGCGTTGTATACCTGGGCATCTGAAGTTGAGCTGTTGCCTGAAGCATCAATGTACATGAACTTGTACTCAGCATCGACCATGGCGAAGAGGATGATGCTGAAGAAGCCCTTGTAATTGAAATAAGTGGACCCCGACTTGGCTGGAGCTTTGCAGGCCACGTGCTTGCCATCTATGGCTCCAACGGTGTGGGGCAAGTTCCACTTCTGATACCACTGCTCTACAACTTTCTTCCATCCTTCTTCAGTGGAAGGGCACTGGAGAAGCTCCTCCTTGTATTCTTCGATGATGGCCTGCACCACTTCTCTGACCACAATGCTGATGGTGTTGTGTGGCACCCTCCATCCGTACTGCATGCTGCTGTAGGTGGTCCCTGAGGCCAGGTGGCGCAGGGTGAGTGCCACCTTAAGCCCAGGGTCCAGGCTGGGCCGGAAGTTGGTGTTTGCCTTGGTCAACCTGGGTGTCAGCCGCTGCAGAACTTTGTCAAACATGGCTGGAGGCATCCTCATGAAGTTCTGGAATGCCCAAGTGTCTTCGTTCCTGAGCTCCACCATCAGCTTGTTGTACAGTCTGTCCTCTGCTCTTCTGGCGAACCATCTTCATACCCAGACGCTTCTTGGCTGCCCCTTTTTCTTCCCGTAGTAGAGTTCACAGAGCCTGCAGATGGCTTCGCACTGTTGCAGAAGGATGGTGGCTGCCAAAAGGACTGTGTTACGATCCACAGTGGACATGACTGGATGCTGTGGAAGAGGAAGAGTCAGATGAAGGCTGCAGAAGTCTGCAGCAGGGCTGCTGGTCTGAAAGTGAGATCCAGATGTGTTGCTCCCCTTTTTTATAGGCAGTATAGGTGTCCCTTTGCATCCTCTAGGCATCCTCTAGGCATCCTGTAGACATCCTTAATATCCGAGATAGGTCCCCTCTGCATACGTTTTTTCCGTTTTCAACGCTTTGTTTCCATGCTGCATCCGTTCTGCATCCGTTCTGCGTCCGTTCCGCTTCCTCCCTGCGTCCGAGCAAATGCGAGTTGCGCAGATGTGCAGCGGATGCCTAGCGGATATATTGGATGCGTAACGGATGCAGAACGGATGTGTAGCGGATGCGTAGCAGATGCAGAACAGATGAATTGGATACATTTTCCGCGCAAAAGTTTTGAGCAGCTCAAAACTTTCTGAGCGGATGAAACGTCAATAAACGGATGCTGGACGGATAGAGAGGAAGCAAAATGGAGGCAATGAGTACATCGCTTTTTCCAACGGATGGCAAGCTTTTTTGTCCGTTTTACATCCTCTTTGCATCCGTTGGTGCAGTGTGACAGGGGCTTAAGATACAGTAGTTATGATGGATTCATCACATGTTTCTGATGAATCCTCAGAGCTGTTGTGTAGAATCTAGCCACCTGCGCTGTAATCACAGTCTGTTCATCCTTAAACAATCACTAGAGATAAGCAGTGTCAGAACGAACAGGACATGTATCGATTATTGGAAGGATATGTTTTTTTCAAATATCTGTTGTGACCTGGTTCCCAAACACAAGAAACCATCTATTGTGAACTAAACATTTCCTTTATTAGGAGTGCCAGAAGCCCCGGCAAAAAGTCTTTCTCCTTCTCACAGCAGGCTAACCAGTCTGTCCAAAGGTCTGCCACACCTATTCATCTCCACCCCCTGCCTTTTATTCCCAGAGCTAGAGTGGGGCTTTGCTAGCAGTGGTGGTCTTCCATCCCAAGGACCAGCCCAGCCCATATTTTTCCACTGCTCTCCTCTTTTCTGCCTTCTGTGCATCAGGCACTGGACCCAACCATTCCTCTTCTTCCTCATCAGCCATCTCCAGACCTGGGGGCTGTTGATTCTCCATCGGGCTGATGGACGACCTAGGCTCTGCCTCTGCCCCTCTCTCTCTGCCAGCTCTATTCCCTCTTCCCCCTTGGAGCTCTCAGATTGCCTTGATGCTGACCCTGATTTCCATACCTCCTCCTCCTCTGATTCAGCTGCTAGATGGGCCAGCGGTGGGCAGGCCACAACAATATATCTATAGAAATGTGTATGGTGATTCTCAGTCATCCAGGTCCTGGTTGTCCCAAAGGTGCTTTTTCAAGGGGCAACTGGACTTTCTGGTTTTTCTTTTAAGATGTTTTGCTTCTCATCCAAGAAGCTTCTTCAGCTCTGACTGGATGGTGGAGAATGGAAGGATTTCTACTCCTTGCAGAACATAGGAGAACAAACACATCAGGACAAGATTCAGCAATCCACCTGCACTTAAAAGACACAGGCCACTCTTTTGAAGACAACAAAGCCCACATTTTGGACAGAGAGGACCGCTGGTTTGAAAGAGGGGTCCAAAAGCCCATCTATGTCAAAATTGAACAGCCTTCTCTTAACAGAGGGGGAAGGATACGACATCTATTTCCAATCTACAACACAGTCCTTTCAACAGTTCCAAGAAAACTCCACACTCATTTGCACCACTAAGGTAACTCTGATGACACAGATAACCCTCCAAGTGGCCTCAATGACTCTCTAAAAAGAATGCAAATGACCAGCTGTCTGCAAGGACTATAAATCCTTCAATTCCCCACCATCCATTCAGAGCTGAAGAAGTTTCTTGGATGAGAAGTGAAGCATCTTCAAAGCAAACCCAGAAAGTCCAGTTGCCTCATGAAAAAGCACCTTTGTGATCTCTATAGAAAGAACATCAAAGGAGTACATATCCAATGGTCTCCACTTCTCCTGTGCCACGGGAACAGAGTCTTTCAGTCAATGGTATCTTTTTATACTTGTCGTGCAGGACGGCTGATGGAAGTGCATGGCACTGAGCAAGCAACAATGCATTTCCGTGGTTCACCATCTCCAACTGGCTAAGATAACTGGCAGGAGTAACAACATATCTAATAAGAGTAGCTCAACTATCGTAAATGCATAATGGTTGCCAAATGTTGACCACATGACTGTGGGGGATGCTGCAATGGTTATAAGTGAGAGGGCTGGTCGTAGGTCACCTTTTTCAGTGCCATTGTTACTTCAAATAGTCACTAAATGAATGGTTGTAAGTTGAGGACTACCTGTAACCTGGAAGATGGCATGGATTCCAAGGGTGGAGTCCTGCACAGAGCACTCTCCAGAGTAACATTCGTTTCTAGTTTCACTGATTTCTATTCAAAAATAAAAAAATTGAAAGGGTTTATTGTGCACAGAACTATCATAGCTGGTCTGCAAAGCTACAGATGGCCAGTAGACCATAGAAAAAAGTTAGAATTTTCTGGATCTCTTTGTTATCCGGTTACAGCTCTGAGACCTCATATATGACTTTGAAAGAGTTTTCTAAGAAGGGTACACTTCCCATTTTAGTAATAGGAAAATTATGCACCAGAAACAAATTCCTTGTGTGTCTAATCACACTTGGCCAATAAATAATTCTATTCTATTCTATTCTATTCTATTCTATTCTATTCTATTCTATTCTATTCTATTCTATTCTATTC
>BLBF01000049.1:1643071-1691877 GCA_015471245.1 Laticauda colubrina | reverse complement strand
TCTATTCTATTCTATTCTATTCTATTCTATTCTATTCTATTCTATTCCTATCATTCTCTGAAGGTTTGCATAATTCTCTGTAAAAAGAGTCAAAAATATTTGTGGCAAATGGGGATCACCACATTCTAAAAAGAAAGAAGAGGAGAGGCATTTGGTTTACTGTCATTTTTTTCCAGAAACAGTAAAGTTGCAATTTCAATTCCCCTCTGGTTGGGGAAGACAAATAAGAGAATGGCAAATGGCGGTGCCCAACTAGGAAGATGAGGCTCTCGCTCCTGGAGCACTATCTCCCTGTAAAGCCACCACCTGCACCAGAAATCACTTTTAAAGCTGCCGCCTGCACCAGTAACCGTGAGTAAACCAGAGCCCAAAAAAGAAGCCCAAAAATGCTAGATTCTGAAGCCGTGGAGCCCTAATAGTGCTGGCAGAGCTCCTCCTAACTGATCCAGAGTCCTCCTCTCCTTCCCCAGAGAAGTGAAGCTCTTTCCATCGAGCCCTATGAACCACACTGTTGGAGCTCTTGAACTGGATCACTTGGAGCCAGTGGAGTGCAAACAACATACCTTCATTTAAATCCCTCACACAGCTGACAGAAGTATCTTCCACACCAGACAATGTGTTTCCATTAATATCCCCCACACAGTTTCCCCGGAGCTACATCGGACAGCTGGCAGGGAGAAACAAGGAGAGAGGAGAAAACCCTGAGGCTCTTAGGAGCTGAAAGTCACCCTGGACGGGTGGTAAAGGCAGAGGAATGCTTCGGTGGTCGTGAGGATAGGAGAGTCTCCTTGACTGACCCGAAGAAAACCCCTCCATCCGAACTAAAAAGAGAACTGCCAGCATGGCTAAATCGAAGCCAGGAAGGCAGCTGAGACAGAAGTGAAAAAGAAAGGAAAGATCTAGAGGACTTCCGGTTTGCAAGGCTTCGGCAGCGGCAGGAATCCGTGATCATGCGCGGTTCCTGCTCCACTCACCTCTGGAGTGTCCCCGATCCAGCTGGATTTGGGGGCTATAGTTACTCCGTAGGGGTAACTGAAGATAGGGGAGACTCAGCAGGGGTCCGGGGGAATCGCAACCCCCCCTCCTCAGCTGGCTTAACTCCCTTTTCCGAAAGTGGTGGAGCGGCGGTCAGTAATGGCCGACACAAAGAAGCTTTCATCTGGATAAGAATGTGCAGGAGGAAGCTGAGAAAGTGAAAGTTTTTGGCTAAACGGGATGACAAGTAATATTTAAACACCCTGGAATTTAAGTTTTATTAAAGATACATTGTTCCTGTCGAAGACGGAAGAAGCGGCGAATGAAAGTAAAAAGGGAAAGTTTGTTTTTTTTCATTCTCCTTCCTTACGGTGATAGCAACTGAATGGAGAAATCAGAAAAACCCGTTTTGGCATCAGCAGGTAATTAAATTGAAAATTGAAGCAAAGGGGACAATAAAGATTTCTGAGCATTGAAAAAAAAACTTTTTTTGCTATAAGTGGGAAGGGAAAGGAAAAGAATTAACATTAAGATTTTCTTGGAGGAGGCTGCTTGGAATTTATAAGATTAGAGTGAAACTGTAATGAAACTTCTAAAAGATATATTTAATTGGAGCTTTATAACTGAACTATAACCCCAGAAAGAGAAAATATAAAAAGAAGAAAGAAACAGACTGTGTGTATTTGGATTGCTTGGTGACTTTGGGACTTTTGGAAATTATTATTTGAAAGACTAAAAATATTTGGGTTGTCTAAAAAAACTTTTCACAATGGCACTACTTGTTGATGAACTGAAAATTGAATTAAAAAAGCTAAAAGAAGAGGATCAAGAAGGGAAGGGCTCTTCTGGATCTGTTTTCCATTTTTTAGAAATGGCGATTTGTACCTACCAGAAACTACAAGAATAAGAAGATTGGGATGAAGAAGAAGCCATCTTTAATGTACAAACAACTTTAGCTGGGGAAGAAAAGGGAAAGAGGGGAAAGAGAATGGAGAATTTAAAACTTAAAAAAACAACCAAAAAAGGGAAAAATAAGATGAAAAATCGATACAATGTCAGAAAGCAACAGAAAAGAGAAATACAGAAGAAGGTGGAGATTAAGAGACAAGGAGGTAAAAAGACAGGATTGGAGAAGAAAGGAAGGGAAAAAGGGAAGAGAAGTTACAAAGGTTTAAAACAAGATGTAAAGAAACAAGATCTATTCAGAGATAGTGGGTAAAAATATGATTAAAAAAGAGATTCTGCAGTACATAAGATTGTATTGTTGTATTTATATTTGAAATAATGTTAGAAAACTGGATTTAATAATAGAGTTTAATTTGCTATGGATTATTGTTTTAATTATATTATAAACTTATTATTCTTTTTTATTTTATAATATAGTAAGTAGCTTTAAATGTACTAAGTAGAATCAGAATGAAAAGTATATATTATTTTAAGTGTTAAATTTAGGGGAAAGATTTAAAGGCGTCATACTTCAATCAGTGATTACACGAGAAATTTTGTGTTAATAAGAAAAAATAATAGAAAATTGAAATAGAACAGACAAAAGAAATATGCATAATGATTTAAATTGAGATGGAATAAATAAAATAGAATTAAGAGAGTGAAAAGAGGGGAGAAGCTATATAGAAAATGGAGAATGGTAAATAAGATATGAAATGGGATAAAAAGTGAGCATGAATTTTGAATTTATGTTTGTATAAAAAGATGTAACCCGGGACTAAGCCACTTTCCAAAAAGAAGTTTTATGTTTTGATGTTTTGTGTTTTGTTTGTGTATGTTTTTTTTATTGAAAACTAATAAAAAGAAATTAAAAAAAGAAAGGAAAGATCTTGTAACAGCGTGCTTAGTCTTGGTAAGAATCACTCCAATTTCTGCAGTGGAATTTTCCTTGGAAAGTGGGACTCAAAGGAGGAAAATAGCTGCGATTAACGATCTGGAGTGACTGTCAGATTTAGTTAAAAAAAAAAGACATTGCAACTAGAAGTAACTTTAAAAGTGAAGGACAGATTGGATTGGTTAACCCAAATTTCTGAACTGTATTTTTACTACTACTCAACTTGAAGAAATTTAGGAAACTATTGGAAAACAATCTTATTCAGAGACATATTGATTGTAGTTAAAGTGTTTTAATTCAGCCAGTTTTGCTCTCTTTCAAAAATCCACTGTGCTTTGAACATCTTGTTACAGCCTATTGTTTACAGAGTAATAGCAGCAGCAATCAGAGCAATAAATTCCTCCCACCAAGTAAATCACAGCTGCTAGTAGAACAATTAACCCTTTCCTTACAGACTCTCAATATTACCTCATTACTTTTATTAAACACTGATTTATTCATTACCTCAAAACTTACAATTTTTCTACCTCATCACTGATATCAATGATTAGATAATCAATTTCTATAAAATATTTCATTAATGGTTTAATTGATTTATTGTTTTAATTGATTAGTGTGATTAGAGTGTTTAGTGCAAATAGTGTGATTACTGATTAGTTTAAAACATCAAGATTCATTGATTAGTAAAATCAGTGATTTAGTGAATTTAATTGAACAGTGTGATTCATGATTAATGTTATTAATTGATTAGCGATTAGTGTAATTAATTGATTAGGCTGATTGTTGCTTAGGAAAATTATTTGACTAGAGAGATTACTGCAATTGATTGATTGGTGTGATATTGGCTATATTGATTACCCAAAATTGTTCCATTAATTAATTTAAACAACATACCATCTTAACAAACCTACCATGCCAAGAAAAAAATCCAATGCCAAACCACAATCTAAAGAGAAAGTAATTCCCACCAACGAACCTCAAGACTCCTGCACATGCCTTAAATGCTACAAAACTCTAAAGGATAATGAAAACTCCATCAAATGTTCTCTATGTAACAAATACGCTCATCACAACTGCTTAGGATTACCCGAGCAAATGATTCAATACCTAGAATCATCCAATGAGTTTCCATATCAAATCATGCAGACCCAAACTGGATCTGTTGGAAAGAGTTGATACCATTGAAACACGAAGAACATCCCTTGACACCATAGTAGCATCCCTGGATGCCTTAAAAGAAAGATTATCCAACCTTAAAAAAAAGACACAACACAAAAACCTGAACATCCAATAGCTACAAACTACATCTCTACGCAACAACCACAACCCAATCCACAACCCAATCCACAAAAAAACAAAAGCCAGACAAATAATGATGTCCCAATTCTCATCAGAGAAGCTGTTGAACGTGAATGGAAATGTCCAAATGCCATCTTAATTGGTCTAGAGAACATCAATGATAATGATGACATCACAACTGTCCGAAACATCATCAGTGATTATCAAGCATCTACCATCTCCCCTGATGAAATACTTGACATTTCCCGCATTGGCTGAGAGCTCAAAAACAGAGACGGCTCTGTGGCTCCACACTTCTGCAGGGTCATTTTCAAAAATGAATCAAGCAAACGTAAATTCATTTACACTATAAATTCACTCACCAAAACCAGCACCAACCATAAGAACCTCCGTTGTCGCCCTGACCTAACTATACAACAACGTGCCCACTCCTGTGTACTCCACACTGAACTCAAAAAACATCTAGACAATGGAGAGAAGGACCTGTATATTGATTACCATGCTGACTGTATCAAAAGTAAGTCACACAACCCGCAACTCAGCTTCAACCTTCAACCACAACCTTACCTCAACCAATCCACCATCACCCAAGACGAGGCACGCACGCCCCTAACTACCTCAATTCCAACTACTGCTGGCCTTAAATGCAAGCTACTCAATGCAAGAAGCCTTGCGAACAAAATACCTGAATTTCTCCTCTTACTAAATATGGCTAAATTCGACATCATATTTGTCTGTTAAACATGGCTCAATGCATCTCTCCCTGACTCCATTACCACAGTAAGAGACTATCATGTTTACCAATCAGATCGTGAAACTCATAGAGGAGGTGGTGTTGCTATCTTCTGTAAAAAGTCCTTACATCTAAAAAACATCCAAGATACTCAGGAGCTTGCTCTTCCTGAGACCATGATCTGTGAACTATCCTTAAATATCACATTTCGATTCTTACTATGTTACAGAGCACCTGATTATGACATCGAACATATAAACAAGCTAAATACACTACTAACATGGGCAGCATCCAGACCACATGCTTTTATCTTTCTTGGTGACTTCAATCTATCTCATATTGACTGGACCCTAGATGAATGTACAACTGAACCCATACATGCAACCTTCTACAATGCTGTTACAAATCTGGGACTGGAACAACTAGTAACCAACAACACTAGACTAAACAACTGCCTCAATCTCATCTTCTGCAATAGTTTGAATTTAATTTACCAAATACATACTAAAGAACCCTTTTCCAGTAGTGACCACAATATGATTGACTTTTGTCTCAACATACACCCTCACAAAAATCAACACAATAATGTGATCCCCAATTATAACTTCAAAAAAGGCAAGTATAATCTTATAGACAACGATCTCTCATCTCTTGATTGGCAATCTCTATTCACTGGATGCAATACTGTTGAACACCATTACAACATATTTTTACTTGAAGTCAAAAGAGTCATCAAACTATATGTACCAACAACAACCCCCTTCCAAAAAAAACAGATTACCCATAACAATAAGGAAACTTCAATCCAAAAAGAGATCACTCTGACGGAAAAACAAATCTGGTTACGTTGCCAATTTCAAAAGCCGATACAAAAATTTATGCCACCAGATAAAGACTGAATGCACCAATTATCACATTAAAAAAGAGGAAAACCTTTTATGCACCAATTCTACCCATGCTTTTTACAATTTTGTAAACAACAAACTAAAAGACTCAAGGTCCATCCCACCCCTGAGAGGACCTAATGGTAAAGACTGCAACGACGACACCATTAAAGCCAACCTCTTTAACACATTCTTTGGCTCAGTATTTGTAAACAGCAATGGATCATGCCCAGTATTTCCTAGCCAAACCACAGACAACTACAGTGATCTAATACATATTGATTTTACAGAAGACAATGTTGAAAAAGCACTACACAATCTAAAACCATTTCTATCTATTGGACCGGATGGAATATGTGCCTACTTCTTAAAAAAACTATCCATTGCCATAGCCAAACCTCTAAGCAAACCTTTGAAAAATCTTTCAGGACTAGCTCCTTGCCTAACCTATGGTCACAAGCCACGGTCATCCCCATCTTCAAAAAGGGAGACCCCAGCCTAGTTGAAAATTACAGACCAATCTCCTTATGCTGCGTCACCTGTAAAGTCATGGAATCAATTATTAACCAATCCATCATCCTCTGCTTAGAGACAAACAACCTACTCTCCAATAAACAATTTGGTTTCAGGAAATAATTATCCTGTAATCTTCAACTCTTACACTGCAAAACCATATGGACTACACAACTTCATCAGGCAAAACAATAGATGTAATCAACATAGACTTCTGTAAAGCCTTTGATTCAGTGGTACACAACAAACTACTCCTAAAACTAAAATCTTATGGTATCTCTGGACAACTGCATAATGGGACAGAAGCATTTCTGTCAAACAGACAACAAATGGTCAAAATTGGAAGTGTCCTATCTAATTCTGTACCAACTTTCTTCATACTCTATATAAATGATCTCTGTGATCATATTAAGAGCAACAGTGTTCTTTTCACTAATGATGTAAAACTGTTCAATACCACAAACAATACTGCTACCCTTCAAAAAGACCTTGACTGTGTATCAGAATGGTCAAACAAATGGCAACTTCAAATCTCAACAAATAAATGTTCTGTCTTACATATTGGCAAAAAAAATCAGAAAATAAAATATAAGTTGAATAGTCAAGATCTTGTTGATGATCCAAGCTCTCTAAAGGACCTTGGAATACTTATGTCTGATGATTTAAGTGCTAGAGCCCACTGTAACTACATAGCCAAAAAGACACTAAGAGTTGTTAACTTAATCCTGAGTAGCTTTTTCTCTGGTTATATCACACTACTAACTAGACCATACAAAACATTTGCTAGACCAATACTCGAATACAGATCATCAATCTGGAACCCACATTACGTATCTGATATAAGCACAGTTGAGAAAGTCCAGAAATATTTCACAAGAAGAGTTCTCCACCCCTCTACTCGTTGTAGAATACCTTATGCCACCAGACTTGAAATTTTAGACCTACAAAACCTTGAATTACGCCATCTTCGGTCTGATCTAAGTATGGGATATAAAATCATACATTGCAATGTCCTACCTGTCAATGAGTACTTCAGCTTCAACCATAACAACAGAAGAGCACACAATAGATACAAACTCAAGGTTAACCATACCAAACTTGATTGCAGGAAATACGACTTCAGCAACAGAGTGATCAATACAGAGTGATCTGGAATACTCTACCTGACTCTGTAGTTTCTTCCCCAAACCCCAAAAATTTTAACCTTAGACTGTCTACTATTGACCTCACCCCTTTCTTAAAAGGTCTGTAGGGGGCGTGCATAAGTGCTCCAATGTGCCCACCATCCCTATCCTATTGTTTCTTTTATTTTTTCTGATATGTACCCATTTCATGTATTCATAACTATGTATATACTTATACCTATTATCTTGTAAGCAATTGACAAATCAAATAAATAAATAAAAATAAAATAAAAGACTCTATTGAATAGAATAGATAGAGATAGAATAGAGAAGAGGAACAGAATCAAAATCATGTGAACCATTAGTACCACTTTACAAAGTCTTAGTAAGACCACACTTGGAATACTGCATCCAGTTTTTGTCACCACATTATAAAAAAGATGTTGAGACTTTGGAAAGAATGCAGAAAAGAACAAGAAATATGATAAGAGAGCTGGAGGCTAAAACATATGAAGAATGGTTACAGGAACTGGATATGTCTAATCTGGTGAAAAGAAGGACTGGGATTGACATAATAGCAGTATTTCAATATCTCAGAGGCTGCCACAAAGAAGAGGGGGTTCAACTTATTTTCCAAAGTACCAGAAGGCAAGACAAGAAACAACAGATGGAAACTAATCAAGGAGAGAAGCAACCTGGAATTAAGGAGAAACTTTCTAACAGTGAGGACAATTAACCAGTGGAACAGCTCGCCTTCAGAAGTTGTGGATGTACCATCACTGGAGGCTTTTAAGAAGAGACTGGATAGCCATTTGTCTGGAATGATGTAGGGTCATCTGCTTGAGTAGGGGGTTGGACTAGAAGACCTCCAAGGTCCCTTTCAACTGTTATTCTGAATTTTCAATATTTTCTTCTGCATCAATAATACAGCAGTCATATGGCACCAGGATGCTATCACACAACATCAGAAGTAGAGAGAAAATGCTCCAGTAGGTAAAGAGGAAATTTAATATGAAATTCCCTTTGATGCCTCCTTCTCAGGTTCTAGGACTGGCTATTCAGACTGAGAAGTATCAACATTGGGGAGGATCCATCGGGGTCTTGGGGGGGAGGAAAGGTTTGTGAATCTGAAAGAGAGCTAAGCATACCAACCTTTTACCATGGCCCCAGTGTGGGAAGGAATGTAGGTCATCTATTGCAGAAAGCTGAATTAATTCCTGAGCAGTGGGAGAGAATTAAAAATAATAATGGCTGGGAAGGCAAACGCACATTATTCCACCCTCAATTTTATCCTGCCAATCAAACAACAAGGGAGTGTTGAATTTATCAGAATGCTCTGAAAAGGACTGCTCTGTAAAACTAAGGCTGAATATCCCGTGTCAACCTTGTTCATGTTTAAATGCCTAAGTAAATAAGGGCTCCTAAATATCCTTAAACTCAACATGTTCTCCTCTAGCTTTCCCCATATCCGTGTTCCCCTCAGTTCAGTTGTGCCTCATTTCAACTTCCCCCAGTGTGGGGAAATCTAACACATCTGGAAACCATTGTTGTTTTATCATATGAAGAAAAAATGGATTCAGGAGTAGGCAGACTGCATCCAGATTATTCCAATTTAGGAGCTAATTATGCTAGAGAGAGCCACCATAATCAAAGACAATGGTTTCACATTCTATATAATCTATTTGGTGCAATCTTAAATTGACAATCCCTCTTTCTCCTCATTGCAAGAAGCAAAAGGACATTTTTGAGCCATCTGGGAACTGTGCACTTAGATCACTAGCTGGTATCCATCAGCTTGTTTACCAATTATATTGGAGTGATGATTCACAACTGACCTATACAGTGAATATTTAAACTGAACAGCAGCAACAGAAATCAGTAGACGCAAGAAAAATATAATGTTCTCTTCAAGTCTCAGCAGATGTGACATGAAAGGCAATGGGAGCATTATCCCCATAAGCTAGCTTCCTTCCCATAATATGCTTAACTCAGTCAGCCATTAACCCCGTCAATTTTAGGTAGAAGATAATCAAGAAAATATCCATGAATAGTCACAAGTTGTGAAAGCAGAAAGAGAGCTACTTAATTCATTCTTTGCATCAGTCTTCATACAAGAAGAAACTACAGCTCAAACTATCAAAAACATCTGAAAAAAAAAAAGACTAGAAATAAAAATTGAAATAAGCAAGAAAATGGTAGAACACCTATCTATATTTTGATGAGTATAAATCACCGGGACCTGACAGATTACATCCCAGCATTCTGAAGAAGCTGGCAGGTATTATCTCAGAACCAGTACCAGGGAAGATACTGGAAAAGATAATCAAAAACAGATATGTGAACATCTAAAAACAAATAAAGTTAAAACTAGTAGTTAGCATGGGTTTGTTAAAAACAGATCATACCAAACCATTTCATTCTTTGACAAAGTGACTAAATTAGTGGACCAGAGAAACATGAACATAATATACTGAGACTTTAGCAAGGCATTCGACAAAGTAGACCACAACCGACTTCTTGATAAACTAGAAAAATGTGGGGTAGACAGCATTGCCACCAGATGGATTTGTAAATGGCTGGCATGCCATATTCAACGAGTAGTCATTAATGGTACTGCATCTACATGGAGGGAAGTAAGCAGTGGGGTACCACAATATTCTGTCTTAGGCCCAGTGCTCTTCAATATCTTCATAAAATGACTTAGATGAGGGAACAGAAGGGGAACTCATCAAATTTTCAGATGACACTAAGCTGGCAGGAATAGCCAATGCACAAGAAGACAAGCTCAGGACCCAAAAACATCTTGACAGACTTGACCCTATCCAAAAACATGAAATTTATTGTGGAGAAAAGCAAAGCTTTATACCTAGAGAGGAAAAACCAAAGGTACAAGTACAGATTAGGTGAAACCTGGCTCAAAACAGTAGCTGTGAGAGCAGGGGTGAAATTCAACATTTTTTCCTACCAGCTCTGGGGCCATGGCTGTGGCTGTGGCCGTGGCTTGGTATAATAGTAATAGCAACCAGGGGTGATTTTTTACCAGTTCAAATTGTCCCTACCACCTCTCCTGAGTTGGGCCAAGGTGGTTGAATTTCACCCCTGTGTGAGAGGAACCTTGGAGTCCTAGTGGATGATTACTTAAAGATGAGCCAGCAGTGTGCAGCAGCCGTCAAAAAAGCTAACACAATCTTTGGTTGTATGGGAAGAGATAAATAGAGGCATAGAATCCAAATCACATGAAGTATTAGTACCACGTTATAAAGCTTTAATAAGACCCATACCTGGAATACTGCATCCAGTTTCAGTCACTACATTATTAAAAAGAAGTTGAGACTTTGGAAAAAGTGCAAAGAAGAGTAACTAAGATGATGAAGGGGCTGGAGAGAAAAACATGAAGAACACTTGCAGAAATTGCCAGCCTAGAGAAAAGGACTAGGGGTGAATTAAGGAGAAACTTCCTAACAGTGAGGACAATTTATCAGTAGAACAGCTTGCCTTCAGAAGTTGTAGGTGCTTCATCAATGGAGGTTTTTAAAAAAGACTGGACAGCCATCTGTTTGAAATGGTATACGGCAGTGATGGTGAACCTTTTCGGCACAAACCGGAATGCGTGCACACATGCTGGAGCACTGAAAACCCGAAGGCCAGCTGGCAATGGCGTGCGTGCTCACAGAGAGGGCTCTGCATGCCACCTCTGGCATGCATGGCATAGATCTGCCATCCCGGGAATCAAGTCTTCTGCTTGATCAGAGGATTGGACTAGAAGAACTCCAAGATTTATTCCAGCTCAATTCTGATTGAAAATTATGATGGTGTGATATGAAAGCACTTCAAGATTGACAAATTTCAATTAGGAGACAGCAGGTATTTTAGACCAAGGATATTCAACCTTGGCAACTTTAAGACTTGTGGACTTCAACACCCAGAAGCCCCAAGCTAGCTCTGTTTTGAACCAAGCCAGATCCAAAAATGCAAGAGAATTCCTTGGCACTCTGACAAATCAGCCATTAGCAGGCAAGCTGAGATAAGCGTCATCTGCAGCCAGTTGAAAAAAGGAATCAGCCAAAGGTCAGAGAAAGGGGCAAACAGCTCTAAGCATCCCCTTCCTCAATGCATGACTATTAATTAACCACCAGCTCAATAGGAAGCAGCATCAGACAAACAGCGGCAATCAAGGAAGAAACAATATTCCATTCACACAGGAATAAATGAAGAAACAATACCTCATTCAGAGAGCAATCAATGAAGGAACAATCTCCCAATCAACAATGGTAGGACAAGCACCACATATAAACAGCCGGCCAATTACCCCTATCCTGGACATGATAGGTTTTACCTCCTTGCTTTCTGCAAAAAGCTTCTAATATTCCATATCCCAGTAGTTCTCAAACCGTGGTTTGGGATCTCCCAGGAGTTCATGTCCACTTAGAGCAGGGGTATCAAACTCAAGGCCTGTGGGCTGAATTTGGCCTGTGAGGTCCTTAGAGCTGGTCTTTAGAGTTGGAAGGGACCTTGGAGGTCTTCTAGTCCAACCCCCTGCTCAAGCAGGTGACGTATTGTGCAAAAGTTGTCTGTAGAAGCTTATAATGCTGGAAAAGTAGGGAAAGAGAAGAAGATGATGACCAGTAGTGAAGAGGATGAACTTGATGATAGTGACAATGGATGCATCACTGGTAGGCCTAAGGGCCCAGGCTAGAGACAGATTACCCTGGAGAAGATTTATCTATTTTTCCATTTATTATGTTCATTGTGAATTCTAAGGCTGGTTGTTGCACTTGTCATAAGTTTGTTCTTCTACCTTTTGTAGTTGTTGTTCAGTCACGAAATCATGTCTAATTCTTTGGTGGTAGGTTCCCTTGTCCTCCCTTGTCTCCTGGGGTTTTCCCAAACTCATGTTCTCTGTGTCGGTGACACTATTTAATCAATGAGCCATGGTGGCGCAGTGGCTAGAGTGCAGTACTGCAGGCTACTTCTGCTGACTGCCGACTGCTTGCAATTTGGAAGTTCAAATCTCACCAGGCTTAGCCTTCCATCCTTCTGAGGTGGGTAAAATGAGGACCCAAATTGTTGGGGGCAATATGCTGACTCTGTAAACCACTTAGAGAGGGCTGTAAAGCACTGTAAAGCACTGCAAAGTGGTATTTAAGTCTAAGTGCTATTGCTATCTCATTCTTTGTTCTCTTCTCCTTCTGCCTTGAATCTTTCCCAACATCAGGGTTTTTTCCAATGAATCCTTTCTTCACATTAGGTGGCCAAAGCATTTGAGATTCAGTATCTGTCTTTCCAAAGAACAGTCAAGGTTAATTTCCTTTAGGGCTGATCTCCTTGCAATCCAAGGGACTCTCTAGAGTCTTCTTCAACCCCAGTTTAAAAGCATCAACCCTTCGGTGGCTCAGCCTTCCTCAACTCTCACAGATATACATTAGGACTGGGAAAACGATACCTTTGACTCTACAGGCCTTTGTTGACAAAGTGATGTCTCTGCTTTTTTAATATACTGTCTAGGTTTTCCATAGCTTTCCTCCCAAGGAGCAAGTATCTTCTAATTTCATGGGTGCAAGCCACCTTCTGCAGTGGTTTTGGAGCCCAAAAGCATAAAATTTGTCTCTGCTTTCTTTTCTTCCCCTTTTATTTGCCAGGAAGTGGTGGGATCAGATGCCATGATCTTCCCTTTTTTAACGTTGAGTTTCAAGGCATTTTTGCGCTCTCCTTTTTCACCCTCCTCTTTAGTTCTCTTTAGTTCCTCTTCACTTTCTGCTATTAGAGTGGTATCACCTGCGTCTCTGAGGTTGCTGATGTTCTAGCTGGCTTTTTGTAAATAAATAAATATTTCCCATTCAAACAAATGTTTAAGTAAATAATCTACTTTCCATAAGTAGTAAAATCTTCCTTCAATACTTCAGGACAATTAGTCACAGTGATATGGAAGCCAGGGCCCCTTATGAAAATAGGGCTCTTTGTTGATAGATAGGAAACATTAAAGCTCTTCTACAAAACAAAAGTTTATTTCTTTGGGGGGTGGGGAAAGGAGGAAATTAATGAGCTCTAAGAACAGAAACAAGGAAGATTATTAATTAAGATGACTTCAGCATGAAGGATAATTAATGCAGCTTAAGGGGCTTCCCCAACTGTCATGTGAAGAGCTATCCACCCATCCTTGAATTGGTCATGAAACTGGCTATCCTCATTGCTGATCCTTATCCTGCTTCTAGTGTGTCTTATTCTGACCCACTGCTAATGGAGCTGTCATGAAATCACGTGCAGTGTATGATAAGGAAAACAATTATTTGGTTTCCTCCGGTTTTGGTGTCCCTGTCTCTTCTGCACCTCACCAACTTGCAAGAAAACACCTGCCAAATGAACTGTTCCAGCAGAGATGGGGTTCATCTATCTGCAATATTCTGATCATTGGTTTAGGTGTCCTTACTCCAATATCACATGCTGTTATAACCCAAATTTAATGAGTTAAAAAGAAAAAACCTAGAGATAAACACAACTAAGAGACACGTGTCATGAAGAGCATTATTATTTATGCCTTGCCTATCCTATCCTGACAACAGATTCTCATTTCCTGATTCTTCCAATTGTCTCCCTAGAGGCATTGTAAGAGAGCATTCTGTCCATCTCAGGGCTATTTCCACACAATAACAGAGCTGAAAGGAACCTTGGACATCTTCTAGTCCAGTGGTCGCCAACCAGTGGGCCGGGGACCACTGGTGGTCTGCCAGAAAATTTTAGTGGTCTGCAGAGAAATGTCCATCCCCCTAAAGCAATTAATCCAGGCTGCACAGGAACACAAGGTTGCGCCACTCATCTGGCCTGCCCACCCACTGGCCCCCACCCTTTGGCCAAGTGCAAACCTTACCTTGAGTAGAGCTACGCAAATTGGAACTGGAAGGTAAGACCAATAGCGGGGGAGGGAAATCCACCCCGGGGTGGCTTGCTGAGGTTGGTGGGAAAGCCTGTCCCATATTCCAGAGCTGCAGTAGTCACAAGACTGGCCCTTTGGTCATCCTGGAGCAGCTCCTCCAGTCCACGGCAGGCTGGTGCACTTGGGTGGAGGAGCAACTGCTCCAGGATGACCAAAGGGGGACAGACTTTCCCACCAACGACAGCAAGCCACCGTCAGTCAAAATTCATATTAGTGGTTTGTAGGATTTAAAATTATGAGTTTGGTGGTCCCTGAGGTCCAAAAGGTTGGCAACCCTTGTTCTAATCCAACTCCCTGCTCAGGTAGGAAATCCTAACCATTTCAGACAAACAAGGTTGTCCAGTCTCTTCTTAAAAACCTTCAAGGTTGGAGCACCCACAATTTCTGGAAGCAAGTTCAGCCGATCACTTTCGAGTGCATGTCTCTAGTTGGATACTATAGAAATGATCCCTGAAAGTATAGTATTGTTCTACTGATTGATTGTTCTAACCTCTCCTTAATTCTACGTAGGTTTTCTCCTTGATAGGTTTCCATCCATTGCTTCAGGTGCTTTGGAAAACACGTTGACCCCCTCTTCTTTGTGGCAGCCCCTTAGATATTGGAACACATTAGCCTTTCTCATTCTTGGGGCAGAATTTGAGATGGTGCCTAGCGATTACAGGCCACAGAAAAATGATGTCAGGCCACATCTGGGCATGTTGAGGTGCCAAAAGACTTTTTTCCTCAACATGGGCAAACTCTGGGGGTTTTGTGCCTCATCAGTCAAACACATCTGGAGCACATCAGTTGGGGAAATGTGCTGATCTCTCAATTTTAGTAAACACGAAAGAGGTTAATGGATAATCTAAAGGAGGGTGTGGGAGGAGAAGGAGGCATGGAATAAAGATTGACGCTCCTTCTTCATCTCAGCCCCCCCCCTCCCCACTGCTTTGCTTGTTGGGTTGAATTACTTCCATAATGCATGTGGAATGTCCTCTCTCCCGTAACACTTTTAACCTTTGGGGACTTACCCTGCTCAGCAAGGAAAGGAAAGAAAGCAATGTTTTGGTTTGTTCTGTTGCCAAGGCCCTTTTGGCTTTGTTCCTGAGCCAAAGCTGAGAAAATGTCGGTGATATTTAAGGTGGAGCATTTCCCTTTGAAAGGATTGCCTCATCTTTCTTATCTTCCTCGTGGCCACACACGCCACCCACAGAGGGAAACAATGGAGGCAATTATGTCTGCATGCCTCCATGCTGCTCTACATCCGAGGAAGCACAAAGGGGCTGAAGCCTTTTTTGCCTAGACCATCCAGGGGAAGGGATAGATGCGGCTTTTCATGCTCATAAGAGAAAATAAATTACGACTGCAAGCCACAGCTGTTTAAATGGATCGTATTGTCCTCCATCTAATCCCCAAATCTATGTGGGTTTTTTTCCCTTTTGTTTGGCTTTTTTTTTTTTTTGATGAGCAAGCTATTTCTTGTAAACGATGCATGGAAAATCTGAGGTCCAGATCCCTTTATTTACAGACTGCCAGCACACATGTTATGCCAAGAAGCAAACTGCAGATGCAACAAAGGGAAAAGAATGCAAGCTGTGAAGAATGTTTCCTGTGCTTTTGGGAAACATGAATGTGCCTGTAGGCCTTCTTTTCTGGTCTCTGGAATTCCCTCCTTGTAAATATGGTAGAGCAATAAAACAGGATGAATCTCTACACATAGGAAGCTTTTTTTCTTTTTTGGCTTGATCCTGGAGAACTGTTCCTCAGCAAACCTGATGGGATTGTTTTAGATTATAAAATATAGGATCTCTTTTCATAAAAAGCTGTAATAAAAATTTGTGATAAATCTAGATTGGTCTTTCCCAGAACAGTGCTCTCCCAGCACGCAGCTCCCAGAATTTTGAGATAATATGTTTAAAAGCCATCCCCATTCTGTCTAAAATAACATGCTAACTAGAAATTCTGAAGTCAGAATCCAACACATCTGGAAGGCGTTGGAATTGCTGGTTTATGAAATGCAATGTTAAAGTGAGGAATGCATGAAACCTTGAGAAAAAAAAGATATTGTTCCTTTTCTATAACTTTGTCAATGTTGTGCTCCCACCAGTTCTTGCTTGCAGGGAAGTTGTGTATTTCTTGCAGATTTTTCCAATGCACTACTGTTACACCAATGAATTGAAGAGTTTGGGGACTCCTGGTTCACACAGATCTGAAAAAAGCAACTTTAAAAGACAAGGGCTCCCAATTCTGATCTTTTTTCTAACATGATGAATCTATGATACATAAAACTATAAGTTTTAGAGAACAATAATTTATTTGCATCATCTAAAGTTGTGCAATGACCTCTCCAATAATTAGAACACCCAAAGGAAGTTTTTTCCTATCTTGAGTGTTTTAAAACTTGTTCTTATGATTTCAACCTTTACTTCAAACTTAAGATGGCCTCTGAAAAAGTACTGCTTTTTTAACAGATGTGCTGTCATTTGAAACTACTTCACAAATATCTAACCTTAATATATTTTTCCACTGGTGTCACAGGTCGGATCTGTAAGTGTTCTGGAAGTGGGATCTTCGGCTTAGCAAGTTGCTTCTTTTCATCTTTTACCAACTAAAAATAGAAAAATGTAATAAAATAAATTGGCTCTCCAGGCTGAGTCATGCATTGTGATAACGTAATAGTTCATATCCATCTAGATATTTATATCTACCTGAGTAGTACCTGAAAACCTCCTCGAACTTGGCATCTGATACTATGAAAGGATAATTATTATGTACCTTTGGATGCTGTTAAAATTCATCTTTCATATGGAAAAAACAGTTCTCATTTTAGAGCTAGCAACAAAATCTGGAGTACAGATTTAAATAATGTAATATAGCTTAAAGTAATGTAACTTACACTATGCTATACATCTTTATAGATAGCTCTTGACTTACAAATGGTAGATATAGTCATGACCATTCAAAGTTCTGACAGGTACCTTATGAACTGGAATTGAAGTTCCAACAGTTACTTCCTCCCATGGTCCCATGACTACATTTCGTACGCTTGGCACCCAGGCCTCATTTACAGCTATTTGCAGCATCCCGTGATCACGTGACTGACATGTTTTGCAATGGTTTTGCCAAAGCTCTGCATTTATGAGCTTCTGTGGTGCAGTGGTTAGAGTGCAATACTACAAGCTACTTCTGCAGTCAGTTGCCTAGAGTTTGGCAGTTCAAAATCCCACCAGGCTCAAGTTAACTCAGCTGTCCATCCTTCTGAGGACCCAAATTGTTGGGGGAAATATACTGACTCTGTAAACTGTTTAGAGAGGGGCTGTAAAGCACCATAAAGTAGTATATAAGTCTAAGTTCTATTGCTATTGCTATTTACTTCTGGTTTTTCACAAAATAGTGAAACATTGCTTTACAAAATGACCACTGTCGATGGAGATTCAGTTACCCAGGTCATGGTTATTCTGCTTTTTCAAGAAGCAACTGGACTTTATTTGCTCTACCTTGAAGATGTTTCATTTCTCATTTAAGAAGTTTCTTCTTCAGCTGAGGATGAGAAATGAAACATCTTCAAAGAAAAACAAAGAAAGTCCAGTTGCCTCTTGAAAAAGCACCTTTGGGATAATAACCACTGTGTTCACTTTATGACAATGGCAAAAAAAGGTAATAAAATCAGGTCGATCACCTGATTGACCTGTTTCATGACCATCATGAATGACAACCATGACGGACAGGCTACATATGAATGAGGATTACTCATATTTCAGTGGGATTTTCTCCCAGGGAAATGAAAATAAGATTACAGCTAGCAGACTGAGAAATATAATTGGTTTCATAGAGAATGTTGTGGCAATCTAGCAAATGATGTTCGCAAGAAGTCCAACAGCATGAAAATGGTAGAAGTAACCAGTATAATTAAGGTCCACTTTTTTGTAATTTGTGCAGTGAGTGTTCTTTTAGGTATATCATTGATCACCTGCTTGACTCTAACATTTGACACTGTTGATGCTTTCCCTATGAATGTCCCAGAAAATCAGCAATAATGGCTGGTAAATTAAGATTTGTGATATTGTGTGTACTGTCAATCCATGAATTTTGGATTATTCCATGAAATATGGCTAAGCCAGTACAAAATGCCTCATATCTAACGTACTTAGATATTGTTTTGTTGTTGTTATATTATACTTTAAAATTCTTTAATTTCACAAAATATAGGCAGATGTAACCAGAGTTTCAATTGGGAAAATGTGACAATCCTAGACCAGGGCAAGTCGAAAAATGCCAGGAAATTTCTAAAAGCTTGGCACTCTGACAAATCAGCCATCAATAGACACATTGATATTAGCAACATTTGCAGCAGGGGTGGGATTCAAATTTTTTAACAACTGGTTCTGTGGGTGTGGCTTAGTTGGTGGCCGTGGCTTAGTGGTCATGTGACTGGGTGGTCATGGCTTGGTGGTCATGTTCTTGTCTGGGCGTGGCCAACTCAATATCACTTACATCAAGGCACGCATCTCCTCACCTGGCCTCTCATTACTGTGGGGATGCTGCAACAGTTGTAAGTGTGAAAAATGGTTATAAGTCACTTTTTTCAGTGCCATTGTAACTTTGAATGGTCACTCCACACAACGAAGTACCAGCAAAGGAGGAGAAAAAAACTCCAGAGAAGTTCCTGAAACAGTCCTGCCAAGAATGTAATAAGAGTTAATGGAAAACTGCTTACAGTTTCTGTAAGCAACACCAGAATGTTTCTTTCCTGCCTACCTTACAGGATTAGGCCAGTTATTTTTTTCTAACAACCAGTTCTCTGAACTGCGTAGGATGTTAGCAACCGGTTCTAGAGAATAAGTGCAAACTGGTAGAATCCTACCCCTGATTTGCAGTCTATGCAAAAGAGACTATCACTCAGTCTAAAAAGGAACAAAAAGACACAAGCACCTCTTGATCAGTAATCAGTAACCAGATCAGCATAGATTAATCCCAAGGTTCACTTCAGACCACCAAACAAGTAAGCAATACCCCAATCAAGAAACTACCAAAGAGCCATCAGTAAATGGCCAAACCAAAGTATTTCTATGACCTCCCCTGCCCACATAGACAGGCAAGACACCAGAATATAAAATGACAGTGGACAGAACTCCTTACTAGCACTGATGATGTTACCTAGTGGAGGTAATGGAATGTCTGCAAGAAAACAAGGAAACTCAGAGAGCTCCCTTATTTCAACCCTGAGCTACACATATTCTCCTTTATTGATGCTTACACTTTCAAAATAAGCCTTGTAATGTTCTTAGATATAATAGCCTCTGTCTCAAAATATTATACCACTTCTTACTATATACTAGCATGGACAAAATGTTTTATATAGAGTTTAGAAACAGACAAAGCAAAAAACTTAAGCCTGAGGAATTCTGGATGCTGAAATTCACCATAGCTGGAAGGCATCAGATTCGGAAGGACAGTATAGTCTGCTGAGCAGTATTTCCCTAACTTTACAGACATAACTTCCTCGTAATACATGACATTGTAGGAGGACACCATGTTAGTCAAAGATAACCAAATCTCAGAAGGAGACTGCATTTTCTGGCTGTCAAGCTCCAAACCCCAAGAAAGACACATTGCCATTCTTCTAAGCAGATTTCTTTAATGTTTCTTACTTATAGACTGAAATATTGGCAAACTAAAGCAAACTATTTGCACTATAAAACTCTGGGAACTCTTAGGGAGGAGCCATCTTCATCCTTTTTCTCTCACACAAACTATGTACACTGTCTCTTGCTCCTCTGGAATAACTCCTCGTTCCTGGTGAGGGAAGCCACCCCCATCCGAGAATGAAATATTTTGAGGAATTTTTTTTTTTTAAAGGCAGAATATTATATTTTCCTAAAGGAGAAATGGAAAAACATGCTCTTGGAGACAGAAAGCGTCCCCATTTTCCTTAATGAACCCAGCAGATACTGAGGACAGCTTTTAGAAATGCAGTTTTGGTAATCCATTCAAGACAGGACATTTTGAAACAAAGGCAGATTGGTAGAATCAGAAGCAGCCATCACTCAAGATCCAACACAGGACAAAGTCATTAAGCCACAATTACCTTCAGAGCAGTCCAAACTTCAACCAAACTTAGCTCAGACGAACTCTTAGAATTTGTGCTTTGGCTATAGAGCCAGCTACGACCCCTACATAATCACTACTTGGCCACATGGGAGAATGACAACAGCCAATAGAATACATGTTCTTGCACAGGAAGCTCAAAGAAGGTATAAAACCCACTCAGTCTCAACTCCATTTTGTCAGCTGCACCAGAACCATGTGCTTGGTGGTTCTGTTTATCGTTAAACTCTCTTTCCAAACAGTCTCCATGTTTCCAGTGTCTTCCCCCTAGCTTGGAACTGAACCAGATTGATATTTCTTCCCAAACTGGGAATCTGGAAAATTCTATAACACTGACAGATATTATTAAAATTTATTATTAGTTTATTAACTGCATTTATCAGTCTGAAATTCTGATATCAGACTTCATTTGATGTTCAATCCAAGATGAAACCAGCATGGCTGCACAAAGATCTCTCTGGCAAATTGAAAGAAAAAAAGAACAAGCACAAAAAGTGGAAAGAAAGACATAAAACTAAGGCAGAATATCAGCAGATAGCCAGAATTTGCAAAGACAAAGTCAGGATAGCAAAGGCTCAGAATGGACAAAGACAACAGAGAGAAAGCAGAACTGCTTAACTCATTCTTTGCATCGGTTTTCACGCAAAAAAAACCCTATAGCTCAACCTACCAAAAACATAACTGGAAAAAGACAGATCAGAAATAAAAGTTAAAATAAGCAAAAAAAATAGTAAGAGAACACCTGTCTGATCTTGATGAAAACAAATCACCAGGGCCTCGTGGATTACATCCTACAGTTTTAAAGGAGCTGGCAGAGGTCATCTCAGAAACACTGCACCTTATCTTTCAAAAATCCTGGACCACCGGGGAACTACCAGAGGACTGGAAAAGAGCTGATGTGGTTCCCATCTCCAAAAAAGGAAAAAAACAGACCCAGGAAACTATAGACCAATCAGCCTAACATCAATACCCAGGAAGATACCGGAAAAGATAATAAAAAACAGATCTGCCAACATCTAGAAACAAGTAAAGTAATAACTAGCACTCAGCACAGGTTTGTTAAGAACAGATCATGCCAAACCAATCTTATTTCATTCTTCAACACAGTGACTAAATTAGTAGACCAGCAAAATACTGTGGACATAATATATTTAGATTTCAGCAAGGCATTCGACAAAGTCGACCACAACCTACTTTTTAGTAAGCTAGAAAAAAGTGGAATAGATAGCACCACCACCAGATGGATTCGCAACTGGCTGACTAACAAAGTAGTCCTTAATGGGTCTAAGTCTACATGGAGGGGCAAGCAGTGGGGTGTCACAAGGTTCCGTCTTAGGCCCAGTACTCTTCACTATCTTCATTAACGACTTAGGTGAGGGAATAGAAGGGGAACTTACCAAATTTGCAGATGATACTAAGCTGGTAGAAGTAGCTAACACCCAAGAAGATAGGCTCAAGATCCAGATAGATCTTGACAGGCTAGAACACTGGGCTGTATCCAACAAAATAAAATTCAATGTATAGAAAAGTAAAGTCCTACACTTAGGCAAGAAAAACCAAAAGTGCACACATAGACTGGGTGAAACCAGGCTCAACAGCAGGAACTGTGAGAGGGATCTTGGAGTCTTAGTGAACAACTCAATAAATATGAGCAGTGTACAGCAGCAGCCAAAAAAGCTAATGCAATCCTAAATTGTATGAACAGAGGGATCAAGATCGAGGGAGGTATTAATACCACTGTATAAGACCTTAGTAAGATCACACCTAGAGTACTACATCCAGTTCAGTTCACCACATTATAAAAAAGATGTTGAGACTCAACAAAAAGTACAGAGAAGAGCAACCAGAATGATTAGAGGACTTGAGACTAAAACATATGAAGAACGGTTACAGGAACTGGGCTTGGCTAGTCTAGTAAAGAGAAGGACCAGGGGAGACATGATAGCGGTCTTCCAATATTTGAGGGGCTGCCACAGAGAGGAAGGGGTCAAGCTATATTCTAAAGTGCCTGGCGAGGAGATGCGTGCCTCAATATGAGTAATGTTGAGTTGGCGACACCCAGCCAATAACATGACCACCAAGCCATGTCCACCCAGTCACATGACCACCAAGCCATGCCCACTACTTAAGCCAGGCCCACAGAACCATTGTTAAAAATTTGAATCCCACCCCTGAAAAAAAGAGCAATTTTTACCCAAAATCAGGCAAAGCAGGCAGATTGAGTTGCTCACAGAATCATTCTGTGATTTATCTATCTGCCATTGGCTAGTTCAGTCTCTCAAATTTGCTTGCTGTGAGTCTGCACTGAATTTGCTTGCAAGCAAACCTTCAGTACTAAGGGAAACAGAGCTGAAGGAAGATCTAAAGACTAGCTAGAAAGCAAGAAATCCAACCATTTCTGGCTTCCTAGATAACCTAAATCTCCTGGCACAGCAAAACAGATGATGGCCGGAAAAAGGAAAAATAGCAATTTTAGCAGGCAAGTTTGTCAGGTAAGGAGTGATTGGGCAGGAAGCATTCCTGCGGGCCATGTGGATGGTGCAGCCTTGTGTTTCTGCACAGCCTGGATTAAATGCTTTGGGAGGGTGCTCTAGGGGTGAGATTTCTCTGTGGCCCACCAAAATTTTCTCAAGGCCCACCAGTTGCCCGTGGCCCACTGGTTAGCGATGGCTGGTGTAGGGTCTCCCACTTGGGTGGGGGATTGGACCAGATGACCTACAAGGTCCCTTCCAACTCTGATTATCTGTTATCTATTCAAATGACACGCAGATATAGCTTGGATTGGCATACAAAGCAACTTGTCATATCACTTAAGTCATGCAGTTAAATCCTACACTTCCCTTTTAGTTTCTTGCAGAACAAATTATTTCATTGCCTCAAATACCTTAAGGCCTGTTTCCTAAGGCTGTGAGAGAGTATTCATTAAAAAAAAACCAATAACATCCTATCCCATTCTTCTAGTGTAAGCATCCCAATTGCTATTCAACACAGGTCATGAAATATATCTATTCTTCATATATGAATGTTACATAGAAATAAATGTTACCTCTTCAAGTGGGGTCAACAGAAATCCCCAGCGCTTGGGCCACTTCCGGGCAGCTTCCCGCTCTGTTTCAATGTGATTCTTCCTATTCCAAGCAAAAAAAAAAAAAGTATTTGTAAAACTTAGGAAAGTTATCTAACAAAACCCTTTAGACTGCTTCCCTAGTCAAGCAAGAGCCTCAAAATTTATTGGTTCCTAACTTTGAGGCTATACTTGCATGCTGTACTCTAGATATTTTCCCTTGTGCCCTTGAGAAGAATTTAGTAGATTAAGTTAACTTGTTACTTTCTACCATCAAAACACATCATTCTGACAGGTAAAGAAACAACCACATATAAAAATAAGTCTTGCAAGTTTTATTAAAATACTTTTTCTTTGCCCAAGTGTGTCTCGTTGCAGCAATTCATAGCTATTAAATTTAAAGCAATTGCATGAGACATTTTGAAGTAAGTGCTTAGCAGATTGTGACCTTTTCATCTGAAGTGGGTTAACTTCCTGACCTATGATCCAGTTTGGAGTCACAAGTTTGCCTTTAATTTATATCTGACTTCACTTTGCTTGAGTGACGCTGCAAAATCAGCTTCGACTGCAGTTTGAATAGTATTTTAGGAAATACGACATAAGTAGGTGCCATTTTGCTTCTCTTTGTCTTGATTCACTTAGAGCAGTGCTTTTTCAAACTTGGCAACTTTAAGACGTATGGACTTCAATTCCCAGAATTCCCCAGCCAGCAGAGCATTTACTCCTTTCACATGTGAGAGAGCATGAAGTAGGCTGCCAAAATAAATTGATAATAATTATTACTTAACGGTTACTACTCATCACCTAATTTGTTGAATAAATCCTTTCATTTTTTTCTTTTTCCATCTGCTCCTGATAAAAGATAGGTTCCCAGATGTAAGAAAAACATTTTTTTACGCTTACACTCAAGATAAGTCGTTCCAACTTAGCAACCAAATAATGGATTAAGTGGATAGATTTGTGGAATGTATGAGAAAATGAATGGCTATTTTCCTAACTATATTTTTTCCCACAGATGGGATGGAAGATGTGTCCTCATCTTCTGATAAAAACATGCTCCTGAAGTAAAAGTGAGAAGCAGTGAAAAAAAAATTAATGTCAGGAGATAAGAAAAAATAAAATAAAGGGAAACTAGCTAAATTTATGGGCTATAGATGAAATGAAAGAAATTTCATGAGAATAGCATTAGAAAAAAAAATTACTGGGCCACATTTGGCCGAATTAAGAAGATGTGAAAACGATCCCTGAAATACTTCCAGATTCCTTTACTTTAGTTTCATCCCAAATCATTGAAACAGTTTTTTTAAAAACAAATTTTATTCAGTTTTTCACTCTTTTTAATGAACAACGTATTTCCGGGTCATCACCTTTACATACAAATATGACAGCAATTATACATTCATATATGCATACTTAATTCTATTATTACCTTTTCCATTCCAAATTTTCAGTAGAGGGAAACAAACACATTAATTCTAGCCTCTTTCATTAATCTCAATCAAAATATCTTTTTGTTTCATTTCAATTATTTCAAATATAATTCTTTAATATTAATTTTAAAAATAAAGATAATATGTATTTGCATAATAATAATAATAATAGATTGCCAATGTCTCTCCTTGTTTTTAAATAGTCTATTTGACTAATTAATTTAGTTGGTTCTTTAGTCTGTCTTATTCCCTTTCCATTACACATTCTTGTTATAAATTCTAAATTAATACAAGTTTTAACACTAAAGAAAAAAAAACAAGTATTGGTTTTCCCCCTTTTACTGCTTTGAGTGTGACACCTCAATGATTAAAATATACCTTTATTCTCTCATCTTGATTCCCAAGAAACCATTATTTTTAACAAGTTACAATAATAATCATTACATCTTTTCATTCGGATTCCGCAGCATATTTTCCCCCTTTGATTTGTAATAAGAGTTATCAGTATCTATATTACTCTATTTTCTAAATATTTTTAATTACAGAAATATTTTTATTACCCCTTGTCACCCTGCAGAATCCCCTTTTTAATTTATCAACCATTATCTTTGAAAAAACAATTTCTTTTCAACATTTTATTATTTCCGTATTTCTTTATTTCATACGCCTCCTCTATGGGATATCCCCCAAAACTGAAACAATCCCAACTCTCTGTCTCTCTGGAAACCCAAAGAAACATTCCCCCAAGCATTGGACCACAGATTTAAGATGAGCTTCTGTAGAGCATAAAACCCTTGAATGAGCTATATGTTGATGGGTCTCAAGTGCTATTATTCTTTTGTTTATTCTGTTCAGTTTTCTGTTTATAGCTTTGTTTTTAATTCCTTGCTTTATATTTTTATTGTAAATTGCTCAGAAATGTTCTTGCAAGTTAGATAAATTATATAAATCTAACAAATAAACATATTCTCTATATACTTGTAGTATATAGATATTGTACATATTATGCACAATAGTTATAGTCATTCTAATGTTTTTACAACATTCCTTTGGACACATTTTCCGTTCTCTTTCAGCCTCTTCCATTATATCATTTCCACTATTCTTTTTTCATACTCCCTATTAAGCTCTTTCCATTCAGTTTTTTGGTAGCTTCGATATCAACATTCTTTATATCCACTCTCCATTTGTTCAGTTGAAAGAGTCATTATTCCAACCATTCATATATTTATATTCTTATAGTTTTAAAAACATGATCCATATTTTCTTTTCCCACAATCTTTCTACTTTTTCCTCATTTCTTTCACTTCCTTCTTTTTCTTCTGTGTCCATTTCCTCCCAACTTATACTCTACCAGAATAGAGTCAGTTCCACATTCATAATCTTTCACTGTTCTTCTTTATTAATTCTCTCAGTCAGTCATCACAAAAGTTCAAATGAATCATGCTTTCAGATTTAGACTTCTGCTTTTGCCAAATGTACACATGAACAGAATTTTCTTAAACCATGTAAATGACAGAGACCAGTATGAAGTTCTGTGTGAAATATTAGGACCACTTTTTAAAAGTAGATACTCACCAATGACTTAAAAAAAAAAAAAACTTTCTCACCTTGTTTTCACCATCAAACAAAATAACCTTTTTTCTCTGGACCCCATTAATACAGAATATTTTCCCATATTGGTATTGAGTGATATCAACACATAATCATATAAGATCATTCACATTTTTCCTTCCCCTTTCTCTCTCTTAGTGATGTAATGCTTTTATGAAACTATTTCCGTTGTCTAATTTCCTTTAATTCATATTCTTCACCACATACTCTTTCTATACCTCAAGTTGTAGTCGTCCATATATCATGGTTGTCATTAGATAACAGATAACAGATAATCAGAGTTGAAAGGGACCTTGTAGGTCATCTAGTCCAACCCCCTGCCCAAGCAGGAGACCCCTACACCATTTCTGACAAATTGCAGTACAATCTCTTCTTGAAAGTCTCAAATGATGGCGCTCCCACAACTTCTGAGGGCAAGGTGGTTGATTGTTTTCACTGTCAGAAAGTTTCTCCTTGTTTCCAGGTTAAATATCTCCTTGTTCAGTTTCCATCCATTATTCCTTGTCTGGCCTACAGGCACTTTAGAATATAGCTTGACCCCTTCTTTGTGGAAGCCCCTCAAATATTGGAAGATTGCTATCATGTCTCCCCTGATCCTTCTCTTTACTAGATTAACCAAGCCCAGTTCCTGTAACTGTTCCTCGTATGTTTTAGTCTCCAGTCCCATAATCATTCTGGTTGCTCTTCTCTGTACTTTTTCTAGAGTCTCAACACCTTTTTTATGATGTGGTGAACAAAACTGGATGCAATACTCTAGCTGCGGTATTACTAAGGCTTTATTAGTACCTCTCTTGATCTTGATTGTATCCCTCTTTTCATACAATTTAGGATTGCATTAGTTTTTTTGGCTGCTGCTGCACACTGCTGGCTCATATTTAGCTGGTTGTCCACTAAGACTCCAAGATCTCTCTCACAGTTCCTGCTGTTGAGCCTGGTTTCACCCAGTCTATATGTGTACTTTTGGTTTTTCTTGCCTAAGTGTAGGACTTTACTTTTCTTTACATTGAATTTCATTTTGTTAAATATGGCCCAGTGTTCTAGCCTGTCAAGATCTATCTGGATCTTGAGCCTATCTTCTTGGCTGTTAGCTATTCCTGCAAGCTTAGTATCATCTTCAAATTTGGTAAGTTCCCCTTCTATTCCCTCACCTAAGTCGTTAATGAAGATAGTGAAGAGTACTGGGCCTAAGACGGAGCCTTGTGGCACCCCACTGCTTACTTCCCTCCATGTAGACTTAGACCCACCATTCGTTGAGTATGGTTTGTCAGCCAGTTGCAAATCCATCTGGTGGTGGTGCTATCTATTCCACTTTTTTTCTAGCTTACTAAAAAATTAGGGTTGTGATCGACTTTGTCGAATGCCTTGCTGAAATCTAAATATATTATGTCCACAGTATTTTGCAGGTCTACTAATTTAGTCACTGTGTTGAAGAATGAAATAAGATTGGTTTGGCATGATCTGTTCTTAACAAACCTGTGCTGAGTGCTAGTTATTACTTTACTTGTTTCTGAATGTTGGCAGATCTGTTTTTATATCTTTTCCGGTATCTTCCTGGGTATTGATGTTAGGCTGATTGGTCTATAGTTTCCTGGGTCTGTTTTTTTCCTTTTTTGGAGATGGGAACCACATCAGCTCTTTTCCAGTCCTCTGGTAGTTCCCCGGTGGTCCAGGATTTTTGAAAGATATGGTGCAGTGGTTCTGAGATGACCTCTGCTAGCTCCTTTAAAACTCTGGGATGTAATCCATCAGGCCCCGTGATTTGTGTTCTCCAAAGAGAGCCATGGATACCAATCTCAATTGCTCATCATGATTTGGAGCAGTTAATACTTTTACATAATGCCTTTTACCTGTTGTCTAGGTTATCTATCTCAAACATACCCATGCCTTATGTAGAATATAGTAGGATACTCTTGTACTGATAGTGATTATCAATGATAGTGCTATCAGTTCTCCCCAATCAATATACCAAAAAGTATATCAATATACCAAAACTGATATCTACAATTTTCAATAAAAGCAATAAGAAGAGAAAACAAAAAACCTTAGTAAATTGAATTATTTAAAAGTATTAATTTACAATTACCATAAAATACTCTATAGCAGTGTTTCTTAACCTTGGTAAGTTTAAAGATGTGTGGATTTCAACTTCTACAATTCTCCAGCCAGCATGACTGGCTGGGGAATTGTGGGAGTTGAAGTCCACACATCTTAAAATGTTGAGAAACTGCTCTATAGGGAGTCAAATAAATTGAGGATACCAGATTTTAAAAAGTGGCTCTAGTTAGAGGTAATGGAGAGAAATATGTTTTCTCAGGTACACACTACATTGTTCATCCAGTTTTTATGCCACCCTTTGAATAGAAGTACCTTCTTGAGTAAATATATCTATGTAATAGTAGAAACAACAGGTGTATCATTTAAAAAATGAAAAAAAATGAACTCCTAATATTCCAGAGTTTTAAACTTATTTTCCTTCAATACAATAGATAAAAAGAAAGTCCAGTTTGAGTGGCCTTCTGGCTAAGATATTAGACTGTTGCCTTTTTGAGATTTATAAAAAAGAAAATTTATTTAAAAAAGAGCTCTTAAAACATTGAGACTTGAATCTTGAATGTTGAGTAAGTTTTTGAATTTTACTGTCCCCATGAAATACTATCAGTTTTAAAAGCAGCTTTTTGCCTCATGTGATAACTATACTTTTGTGTCATAAAACCAACACAGCGAGACCAATACTACAAATTGTGTCATATTCAAACACTTTCTCATTTTCCTTGAAAAAATCACCCAGATTTTTGTGAGAAAGGACATGAGTGTAGACTACGTGTTGATGTCTGTACATATAAAAATTCTGTGGCTTTGGGAAATTCTGTGATTGCTAAATGTTCAGATTTGGTATGGAACATAAATAAACTTGGATTTCCTTAATCTGCAGCCAGAACCACTGAAAGGTACCATTTTGGAGACGATCAGTGTTTATATTTGTACTATCAACTTTCTGGGAAGTCTAAGATGACACTGGAATACATATCGATTCCTCAGTCTGCATTAAAACCTTATTGTCTTTCACCATCCTCTTTCACAGACACATGGTATCTTCTCACATCTCAGTCCAATGCAAATTAGCCACAAGGGAATTAGAATAAACACGGAAGAGAGATACACTGGACTTACTGGGGTGCCTGAGTAAATATCTAGAGCTTGGAGACTTCCACTGTGGTGGGAGATGGCTTTCAAAATGTCCCTCAAGATGTTGACCTGGAATATGTTGGACTTCAACTCTCAGAATTGCTAGTCAACACACCTAGAGATCATTTGCTACATAAGATTATTTTCCCCACACTTGGCACCCTGTAAGGACTTCAACTCCCCAAATTTTAGCAATGGCTAGGATGTTTTGGGAATTCTGGGATTTGAAGTCCACACCTGAAGACTGACATTGAAGAAAGGCAGTTAATATTCTCTGTTTTGGGGGCAATTTGGAAGCAGGGGTGGTAGGAAGGACTTAGGACAGATCAAGCTGGATGTTTGGGGCAGACTTCCTATAGCCACCCCCATAATTGGAGGAAATTTAAAAAAAAAAAGGAGGCGATGGGGTGGAGGTGGTCCAACAGCGGCGACTTTACCAGATCTGAGCTTCAGCCACGAAGTTGAGCTTGTTTTTCTGGGACATGGCGGACACTTTCTCGAACAAGCCAACGTCTCCGGCCAGGAGGAAGACACACGTCCCGCTCAATTGGGAGGTCGGGGTCCAAGCATAAGCCAGCGACGAAGGCGCGCTTTCGGGCTTGCCGCGGCGGCTTCCGTTGCCAGGCGACGGCTGGGCAACGCGAAGGGACGGAAGGCGGAGGCCCGGCGCTTCTGCCAAGGATGGCTGGATGGATGAAGTTGCTGCGAAGCAGGGCAGAGTCCTGGCTTCACGCTTGAGAGAAAGAGGGCGAACAGTGTCACGTGTGTGTGTGTGTGTGTGTGTGGGAGAGAGAGGGGGGGGAGGGAGGGAGGGAGGGAGAAGGAAAGAAAGAAAGAAAGAAAGAAAGAGGGGGAGAGAATGAAAGAGAGGGGAAGAGAAAGAAAGACATGAAAGAGAGAGTAAGGGAGAGAGAGAAAGAGAGAGAGGGGGGAAGAGAAAGAGAGACAATGAAAGAGAGAGGGAGGGAGAGAGAAAGAAAGAAAGAGGGGGGAGAGAAAAAGACAATGAAAGAGAGAGTGAGGGAGAGAGAAAGATAGAGAGGGGAAGAGAAAGAGAGACAATGAAAATGAGGGAGAGAGAGAGGGGGGGGGAAGAGAAAGAAACAATGAAAGAGAGTGTGACGGAGAGAGACAGAAAGAGGGGAGGAGAGAAAGAGACAATGAAAGAGAGTGAGGGAGAGAGAAAGAGGGGGGAGAGAAAGAGATACTGAAAGAATGGGGTGAGAGAAAGAAAGAGGATGAGAGAAAGAGAGGGATGGAGAGGGAGAGAGAAAGAGAGAGAGAGAGAAAGAATGAGAGAAAGAGAGAGAATGAGGGGGGCATTCAGCTTTTGTCTTGTGTTTTCCTAAAGACAGTTTTTATTAGATCACAGCAGAACAGATACGGTCCTGCTTGTGAACAACTATGTCGTTTTGTTTTAAAGCATTTGGCCCTGCAGATTTAACACTTTTATTGCTTATTTAGCTGTGCAGAATCATTACATTTTCTGCCATGTAGAAATGATACGACAAATTCAAAATAATAATTTAAATGATATATTCTAGCTCACAAATACATTTCTGTCATGCGGATTGAGATTCTATTGCTGATAAAACTTTTTTCTTCCATCATTCCCTTCTTACCTTTCTATGCTCAGCTGAATTATACATTTTATTAAATCTCTGTTTACTTCAAATAAACAGATATATATAAAGAATTATAAAGAAACAGTAGCTTAACTTTAAGATTAGCAAAGGATTAATAATAAATGAGAACTATTACAGTTTATACCAGGGATGAGGAACTCTGACCTTTGTATGATCTGAAAACTCCAATCCCCAGAATTCCTGAGCCAGCATGACTGGCTCAGGAATTCTAGGAATTGAAGTTCAAACATTGTAAAAGGCCCATAGTAGTCCCCTGCCCGGATTTAAACAAAGCCTGCTTACATTTTCTGCTACATTTACTCTTATACACTGAGTAAAAGTTGCCTCACAGTATAAATCAGTGCATTACTGTGTTCTCAATAGAAAACTGCTTTTAAGAAGAAGGTGGATGGTGGACTATTTAAATGAAAAAGACAGTTGGCTTCATTTGTTGTTGAAATGTTTTATACAGCCACTTCAAGATGAAAAAAAATGTTCTGGAAAGTTGATAGAAATCCAAAAATATTAATACATTAGAACATAGTGAACTTTTTACAAGCTGTAAATATTTTCTCAGACTTTCAAATATAGCTAGGAAATATGTTCAGCCATTCTTTTCTCCATTATCTAAAACTAGTGAATAACGCACAGTTCATTCACCCCTTCCCAATAATTTGCTTTGTTGCTTGCTACATTCAAAAATATATTTCATTGAGGAGATGAATTGTGTAGCATGAGGGTCAATGGTACTGTGAGAAACAGTTATGTGTGCCTTCTTTTGGTCTCCTTTTTAATGCCAGTCTAAAGTAATTTTTTGTGCATCATTCAGCTTGCATTTTACATCAGAAGTTCTATTCCTTCTGTTCTTTTTGATGAAAAGCAGGAAGTTTTCTTAAAATATATTTTAATGATTTTCATGATTAACTTTCCAAATATATTTTTGCGATATAGCGGTTTTGCAGAATTGCTTCAAATGATTCAAAATAGATAAATAGATGATAGATAGAGATAGAAAGAGATAAAAAATAGATGACAATGTACACAGAAATAATTTTATGCATGGCACATTAATAAACAATGTTCCTTAGAAGGTTGTTGTCAGTGTACCATATTCACAATAATCTCAACACATGTTATTCTATTTAAATCCTAAATCCTTTTCGAGCAAAAGAACAACATTTTTTCCCCTTAGAAAATGTCAAAAAACATTACAATTGAAATTTTAATTTGACTCCAGAATGCTATCTCAATATTTTCTATAAAAATGACATTGTCTATTTAGGTACCAAATAGACATTGTCTATTTAGCTCTATTTAGTCATATTCTTGACGATGAATTATATTTTATTAATTCTCTAATGACATGTGCATTCAATTTGGCTGAATCACAGATTCAGAACTTGCACAGAGTAATTTATACCAGATTATGAATCCCTAGTGATAAAATGGGTGGATTTGAATATTCTTCTGGTTATTGGCTCCTGTGTAGAGTATATAAACCATGTTTATTTGTTACTTCCTCAAGTTTTGGATTAATATAGAGCAGGGAATGGAAAATCAGATTTCAGTGAGCAACAATTCTGATCTTCATGTTTTGGCCATTATTGATTATACTATATATTAAGTTGGAGAAATCATGGGTTTGAAACATGCTCCTTTTCACCATTTTCCCCACAAAACTTAAAGCTAGTCTCTCATTAAATTATTGAGTGATGACATTTTCTAGATCTCAATACTAGCTGACTGGATATAATACTTGGTTGGTTTTTTAAAAAATTCTGTGGTGTTTAATTCAGAAATTTTGGTATCTTTCACAGCATCCATGTTTCATGGGATTCGATAATAGAAAAGAGTAAGATCACTACGTTCAAATTTGTGGGCAAAATCAACTTCATCCATTTTACAGAATACAGAATAACAGAGTTGGAAGGGACTTTGGAGGTTTTCTAGTCCAACCTACTGCTCAGGCAGGAAGCCCTATACCATTTCATACCATCTTAAGATGAGATGTCATTTCTTTTAATTGCTCCTCCCTTGTGCATAATCGTTCCAATATCTTTTTTAAATTGAACCCAGATCTCCCAACCTTAAGACCAACTGCTGGAGCAAATTTCATCATGCTTTGTTCCCAAAAATAAATAAATAAATAAATAAATAAATAAATAAATAAATAAATAAATAAATAAATAAATAAATACGATTACAAAAAATGTAGCTCGGGATTAAGGCTGCAAGACTCCTTCAAGAAGATGAAAGACAGCTGTGAAGCGAACGTTCTTTGCAGGAAGCAAAGACGTTTTGAAACTCAGCCTCGTGGACATTACCGTATCTTAAGTTGGTATTTGAAGACTCTTGTGTTGTAAAATCTTTCTTATCTTATTTTTAGCAGACGAGCACAGTTTTGGTGAGGCTCGTGCTTATCAAAGTTCATTAGTTTGCAGCAGCCTTTTAACCAGGGATTCATAAGAATCATTAAAAGGTTTCTGTTCCCTTTGGTTCATGTTTGTTTTATTGGAAAAAGGTTTGAGTCAGGACAATACCATAAAATATGGAATAAATTTTACTACTGGAGGGATATGAAAGGGAGTTCATGAAATTGGTATAAGAACTAAATGTGAAATATGGAAGATGCGAGGGACTACTTATTCGAGGAGTAACGAGAAAGAACTAAAAACTATAAAGTTCAAATATATATATGTATATACATGTATATAAATGTACATAATTTCTTTCTGAATGTAATATGCACTGACAAAAATGTATGTCAAAGAAGACCACTATGAATACTCAATAAAATTTATTTTTAAAAAAATTCAGTTGCTTGGTAGCTGGTTCATATATATGACCTTTGCTCTGTTCAAGGCCATATGCTCACCTTTTGAGACCTTCTGACAAGCAAAGTCAACGGGGGTAGCCAGATTCACATAACAACTGGGTTACTAACTTATCAGCTGCAGTGATTCACTTAACAACTGTGGCAATAAAAGTCATAAAATGGAGCAAATTTAACAAATGTCTCACAATAATTTGGGACTCAATTGTAGTTGTAAATCGAGCTGTACTGTAGCTCTGGATTGGACTAGGTTATTACTAGATAGTTGTCCTGAATTAGAGTGAGTAATCTCACTTCCTTTTTCCATTGTTTCTGTGAAATGAAGTAAAAAAAGCTAAGTGATAGATGTCTAGTAATGATACAAGGAGCCTCCCTTTCATCATATTGAAATGCATATAAAAAAGATCAAGTTTGCATCGCAATGTTGCTACTCCATGTTGCTTTTTTTTTTTTTAACTCCATCCAAACATTTAATACTACTTTAGTAACTGGGATAATAATACTGAGACTTTTTCTGCATGAAAGGTGGGAAATTAATGCTTTCCATGAAAATTAAAGCAGAAAGGCATTAATAAAATGGTGAAGGTGATGTCACCACTCCTACGTAGATACCAATAATTTCCATGAACAATTCTTTGACAGTGAAACAAAAAGTGAATGCCATTAATTCATAATCTGGTGACAGCAGATTAAATATTCCTTTAAAGATAATGAATAGGCAGGGTAAAAACCCTTAATTGGTGATGAACTATGATTTTATTTTCCAGGATTAAACTGTTTCCTGGCAAATCAGACCATTAGTTCATCTCGATAGGCAGTCATAACCTCCTACAGAAGCACTGCTAAATCAGAGATTTATCCTAATTCAGCAGCCTGCAAGGATATAGTTCAAATTCTCATGCTAATAGAAGGATCCAGGGTTATCTTCCTCTGTTATATATTGTCAGCGATCATTGCCAAGGCCCACAACTCAACCTTGGTATCCACCAGCGTCTCCTTGCTGCCTAATTTTATGCTTAAAAATAATAACACAGACCTGACTATCCCAGGTCCTGGGGAACATCTAGCTGACTCTACAACAAACCATCAATAACAATACAGATAGTGCTCGACTTACAACAATTCACTTAGTGATTGTTTGAAGTTACATCAGCACTGAAAAAAGTGACTTATGATCGTTTCAGCATCCTCATGGTCAGGGGTGGGATTCTACCAGTTTGCACCTATTCTTGAGAACCGGTTGTTAACATTCTAAGCAGTTTGGAGAACCGGTTGTTAGAAGAAATTACTGGCCTAATCCTGTAAGGAAGGCAGGAAGGAAACATTCCGGTGTTGCTTACAGAAACTGCCTTTCTGTTAACCCTTATTACATTCTTGGCAGGACTAAACTTCCTGTCTCAGGAACATCTCTGGAGTTTTTTCCCCCTCCTTTGCTGGTACTTTGCTTGTGTGGAGTGACCATTCAAAGTTACAAAGGCACTAAAAAAAGTGATTTATGACCATTTTTCACACTTACGACTGTTGCACCATCCCCACAGTCATGAAAGGCCAGGCGAGGTGATGTGTGAATGATAATGAGTTGACCATATCCTTCCAGTCACATGACCCCCCAAGCCACACCCACCAACTAAGCCATGCCCACAGAATTGGTTGTTCAAAAATTTGAATCCCACCCCTGCCCACGGTCAGGTGATTTACATTTGGATGCTTGACAACTGACTTGCATTTATGATGGTTGCAGTGTCCCGGGGTCACATGATCCCCTTTTACGACTTCCTGACAAACAGTCGATGGGGAAGCCAGATTCTCTTAATAACTGTTAGTAATTTAACAACTGCAGCGATTAATAAGGAAAGGAAAGTCGTAGAATGGGGCAAAACTCAACAAATTTCTCACTCAGCAATGTAAATTCTGTGCTCATTTGTGGTCATAACTTGAGGATTACCTATATTTCTTAGGTTTTGTTTCCTAAGCCCCAGCAGTGTCAGCTGGTTTCTCTACATTCCAAATGCTTTCACCCCCGCAGCCCAGGCAGGTTGGAACATATCCAGTGGTGGGATTCAATTTTTTTTACTACCGGTTCCATGGGCCTGGCTTGGTGGGTGTGGCTTGGTGGGTGTGGCAGAGGAAGGATACTGTAAAATCCCCATATCCTCCCCATCCCACTAACCTGCTTTCCAGTTCCATTCTCCTATGCAGGGCAACAAAAGAAGACCCGCCAATCAGCTGGGATTTGGGAGGCAGAGAAAAGATGGGGGCAGGGCCAGTCAGAGGTGGTGTTCACCAGTTCTCTGAACTTCTTAAAATTTCAGCTACCTGTTCTCCAGAACTGGTCAGAACTTGCTGAATACCACCTCTGAACACATCCCAATACATAAATGGAGAGGAAGGATCCTTGATACAATCTCCGAGCTTGGTTGTTTTCTTGGAAATGTGTATTGATGATGTTACCTACTTTGATAGTAAAATGTCCATAAGAAAAGAACCAAGCTCAGAGAGCCCCAAGGCTTCTACAATTCAATGATGATTTTCAAATAAAAACTACAAACTCTTCTGGAATGGCAGAAGAGGACACAGTGTTCTATAGGATGAGGCAACAGCTGGGAAGGCTCTCTTCCTAGACCCCACCAAGAAACATTCTTTAATGACAGGGTCTGTGATATGTCTCACCCTTTTCTCCAGCTTTTTTGTTTGTGTGAATGTATGTATATATGTACAGACACAGACACAGACACAAACACACACACACATTGTGACATATGATATAGTGAATATTATATACCTATGAACCATGGTGGCGCAGTGGTTAGAATGCAGTATCAGAGTTAGTATTCAGCAGGTTCTGACCAGTTCTGGAGTACCCGTAGCGGAAATTTTGCGTAGTTTGGAGAACTGGCAAATACCGCGTCTGACTGGAGATTTTACAGTATCCTTCCCCTGCCATGCCCACCAAGCCACACCCACAGAACTGGTAATAATTTTTTTTGGAATCCCACCACTGTGCAGCATTGCAGGCTAACTCTGCCCACTGCCATTCTGACTGGCTCAAGGTTGACTCAGCTTTCCATCCTTCCAAAGTCAGTAAAAAGGGGACCCAGATTGTTGGGGAGCAATATGCTGACTCTATAAACCACTTAGGGAGTGCTGTAAAGCACTATGAAACTGTATAAGTCTAAGTGCCACTGCTATACATATTCATTGTACATCACATATCACAATACTATGGAAGAACAAGGTACCAGACATCGGATTTGGCTGAAATACTTGCATTGTTCCTTAGCATCTGACCCTAATTCTGTTTATTTCTCTATGTGATAAAACCCCTGTGTACATTTTTTAATTTTAGAAACAGATACACATAAAATGGCTCAGCTGAAGTAGTTCAGATGCAAACAGTAGTTCTGAATAGAATATATTCTATTCATTAAGGTATATCTCTGGGTGCTGTTCAAATTTGTATAATCTAGCCACTGAATTTTTCAAAACGCTGATAAATTTTTTATTATTTGAACTTGTAAATGTAATATTTTAACTTGCCATTAAATATTTAAGGAAATTTGTTCTAGATACGCAAATATAAAATGTTAATTTGCATTTTAAAAGGGGGAAAGTGTAATAATTTGCAAAAGCTGCATGTGTGATACTTTTATAAGACTCTGCTTTTGACTGTGAGAATAGACTGGCAATTTAAGAAGCTTCCAAGTTATTGTGGAGCTTGAGAAGTGTTACTTCTTATATTATCCAACTGTATTTGTCCAATATATTTAAAACATGCCATCTGAAAGATTTGTAATTCCTGAAACAGCAAGAGGAATGAAAGATGGACTTTTTCCTGAAATGTACAAATGTAGCAAATATGCCTACATGGTTAATCAAGATAAGGACTATAATAAGGGAATTTTTGTATAGCAGTTATTAGTGACATAGTCTTCCTCAGTTGATGCCCATTATAACTGCACAATTGTCTGATGCCCTAATTAACACAGACATTGACTACTGGGTCAGTTAATGGTTCAATTTAATTTTCTCAGGTTTGGTGTTTTCCAGACATGTTGAATTTTGACTGTTTGAATTTGACCAATTTACACATTGGGTGGGAATATTGGAAGTTAATGTTCTAAACATGAGGAGGGCACCAGAGTCAAGAAAGCTGGTCTAATGATAGTGGTAGCCGTCTCTCTTTTAATTTCTTCTGCACAAGTTATAAAAATGATTTGTTTAAAGTCATACAATGAACTTCCACATTTGAACTTACATCTGAATCTTGGTCTCATCAAATCTAGTCCATCACCATCACCCACATATTCTCAGTATCTTACAGCTTATGTTATATGCATGTTTCATGGCAGTCTTAATTCTCAAAATCAAAATGGCTGATAAGATTATTCTATGAAACTCAGTTCTACTTAAATAGTAACTCAATGCTTAAATATGAGCAACAGTGTGTGGCGGCAGCCAAAAAAGCTAATACAGTCCTTGGTTGTATAAGCAGAGGCATAGAATCAAAACCACATGAAGCAGTCATACCGCTTTATAAAGTGTTAGTAAGACCACACGTGGAATACTGCATCTAGTTTTGATTACCACATTGCAAAAAAGATGTTGAGACTTTGGAAAAAGTGCAAAGAAGAGCAACAAAGATTATTAAAGGCCTGGAGATGAAAACGCATGAAGAATGATTGCAGGATTTGGATTTGGCTAGGCTAGAAAAAGGAAGGATTCATTTGGATTGGAAAGGAGCAATTCTTAAAGGCCAAGCTATGATATTTGATTTCATTTACACACATACATGCTGAAAACAAGTGACATTCCAAAATAACTTCCTTTTTTTATGGCTCTGTAATCCCTTAATTTAGGATAGAATTGGGGCAACTGGACAGAGCTGAGTGTTTACTGGACAGATGCTCTGCCTGATGCCATGTGGAGTTCACAGCAGATTTTTTTGAGCCTTAGGAGAGAAACATCTGCCATTACCTAGGACTGAACTCTCAACTTTCCAAGTGGTAAGCAAAAGTCTTCACCACTAGGCCACCATGCAACTCAAGTGACATTCAAAAATGAAATTTAAGAATCTACTTCCCTAGGTGCTATTAGTTTGTTCCAGTGTTTGTTAACCTCAGCAAATTTAGGTTGTGTGGACCTCTCAGAAACACTGGTTTATAGGACTGAAAATTTCGCTCTGCTTGATTTTCTGTTTTTCTGTCTAGTCCTTTCTCTCATACTGCAGTCAGTGATAGTATGCTACTGGTTTGGACCGAAGGAGGAAAAAAATCCTTCACAATCAGCTGACAGGAAAAAGAAAAGAAAAGCGCATGATTGGCCCTCCCACCTGCCCCTGTGCTTTTCTCTTCTTTATCCTCTAAGCTGATTGGTGCTGCAGGTGTCAGCTGGTGTGGGGAAAGCTGCACGCCGGTTTAGGCAAAGCATGCCCACCAAAGCGGTGGTAAAACAATTTGAATCCCACCACTGACTACAGTTCTAGATATATTCTAAGGTGCAGAGTGCTTAAAACAGGGAGAATTGCAGAAAATCAAGATGACAGGTAACCTACATAATTTATTCTTGATTACACCTCCTCTCCTTTCATCAGCATTGCTGCTTCTCCTTTTAACCAGACAGTGTGGTAAAAAGGGACAATTTCAGGAGAGAAAGAGATGTGGATTTCCATAGCCTTTTTTTTTTTAAAGTGAAAAGCTTGGTCTTATTTTTTTCTGGTATACCATCAAGAAAAGTGTAGCAGGAATAATAAAATCTGAGCAGATCACAAAAGCCAAACATCAAGGCATTCTGAAAAGAATCTTTAAAAGATTATTTAAATTCTTTTTGAAGAAACTTGGAAGAAAAGGAAATAAATTTAAGGGGAAAAATGCCTTATACGGTAGGAAGACAGACTGAGAGGAACATCCTGTGCAACAAAGCAAAGGTACACACAGTTAGGATTCAAGCAGATGTTCAGCATTCGTTTGTCTGCTTGGTTAATTGTATTGATAAATTGCTTTCTAGACTTTGGGGAAATGTGTTAAAAAAACTAAACAGTGTTGGATCTTACCACATTATAAAAAAGATGTTGAGCCTGAAAAAAATGCAGAGAAGAGCAACTAAGTTGATCAAAGGCCTGGAGATTAAAACATATGAAGAATGGTTGCAGGATTTAGGTATGGCCAGCCAAGAGAAAAGAAGGACTAGGGGTGACATGATAGCAATATTCCAGAATTTAAGGGGCTACCACAGAGAAGAAGGGGGTCAACTTATTTACCAAAGCACCAGATGGCAGGACAAGAAACAATGGATGAAAACAAATCAAGGAGAGAAGAAACCAGGAATTAAGCAGAAACTTCGTAACAGTGAGAACAATTAACCAATGGAACAGCTTGCCTTAAGAAATTTCATCATTTGAGGTTTTTAAGAAGAGACTGGACAGCTGCTTATCTGATATGGTGTAGAGCCATGATGGCAAACCTATACAGGTGGCATGCACAGCCATGTGTGTGGGCATGTGAGCCCCAGCCAAACTTACCTGCACTACATATGTGTGTACATCCCAGCTCATTTTCGGCCTGTTTGAGGCCTTTTTCAGCTTCCCAGAGGCTTGAGGAAAGCCTCTGCAGCCTCAGGAGGATGAAAAATAGGGCTTCCAGAAATACTGGAAGGCCCGTTTTTCAGCCTCCCGAGGCTGCAAAGGCTTCCCTCTGGGAGGCTGAAAATCAGTTGGGAGGCATGTGCATGTGCAGTGCAGGTAAGGAGGCAGCAGGGATAGGTGTTGCACACACATGCACAGGGGGGCAGGGCGCATTGCATTGTGGGTGCCAGCATGCACACACTTTCAGCACACCACAACAAAAAGTTTTGCCATCACTGGTATAGAGTTTCCTACTTGAACAGGAGGTTGGACTAGAAGACCCCCAATGTTCCTTCCAGTTCTATTCTGAATTCTTGAATACCAGGATGGCAGACTACCCAAATATTCAATATTTCTTGGCTGAGGGTAGATTATGGTAGAAGCTGAAATGAGTGTGCGCTCACAGAACCAGTTTTTAAACTGGTTGCAGCCCACCACTGCACTGGCCCCATATTTTGAAATCCCTCACTATGGAGATCTGGTTTGGCCTTTCTCTCCCAGGTTTCAAGAGAGCAGTTAGGACCCAGTTGTTTCCATTTGGCATAGAAGGAAAACATACTGTGAATGAAAGTTGGAATCTGATGGCCCAATGACTTTGTTTACTTTCTGGTTGTTATTTTGATGGTATCAATTTTGTTTATATTACAGGCGGATTTATTTATGGTTTTTGAGCATGCCGCTTTTTTGTTTTATGCTGATCTTGATTGTTAGCTGCCCAGAGCCTTGGGGGATTGATGGCATACAAATAAAGCAAGCGAGCAAACAAATAAATAATGTTTACTGTAGATAAGTCAATATGCCATAAATTAAGTTTTCCCCATTGTTTTGATCAAGGGGACCAATCTTTTCAAAGTGTCTTCATTTTAGGTTATTTCATACAGTATATCGCTCCCAAAATAAATTTCATCGTTATGAGCTGCTTACAAAATTCAGTTGCAGTGACTAAGAAGCTCTATGGGGAAAAAAATTAAAATGTTAAGGATGAAATGTATTAGCATGCTATTAAGCAATCAAAAGCAAGTGATTGATCTTTATTGTCTTACAGAAATATCTTTGCAAATAAACAAGAAGATTGTTTTTTTAGCAACTCATTTGAGCTGCTCAATTTATTTTGTGAAAGGCTCTATTGTTCCCCCTCCCCCCTTCATTTCCTCCTGCTTATGCAGAAGCCAGAATGTTAACATATATAATTTAGGAGAATATCTGGACTCTGATCTTGGAACAAGGAAATAAATAGACATCCTGTCATTAGCACCAATTAAACCCAGATCAGAGTTTTAATGATTGCAGGATTATGTGCCCCTTGTTCAGAGACATCAGCCCAGTGTGCTTTTCATTCAAAAGCATCAAATCTGATTAAAATCTTCCCAAAGTATTACATATGAGTGCTTTGACAGAGCATCGTACAGTTTCACATGCTAATGAAATGGTTTCAGATTAAAAAACAAGTTGTATTCAATGAAGACCCAACATTTTAAGAAGAGATAAACTAAAAGAAATGGTCCAAAACCAATTGCACTGCTAGCATTTCAGAGAGAAAAGAAAGTGGACAGACAGGACCTTAAGAGCCATTGTGGCATAATGATTAGAGTGCAGTACTGCAGGCAACTTCTGCTGACTGCCAGCTGCCTGCAATTTGACAGTTCGAATGTCATCAGGCTCAAGGTTGACTCAGCCTTCCATCCTTCCGAAGTTGGTAAACTGAGGACTCAGATTGATGGGGGCAATAAGTTGATTCCTAGAGAGGGCTGTAAAGCACTGTGAAGCAATATATAAGTCGAAGTGCTATTGCTATTAATATGCATAGTGCCAAACTGGTCAGATTGAAGAACCAGAAATTATAAATGTTTAACCTGGAAGAAATGTTGAATAAACCTACATTCAGTGCAATATGGCAGCTTGATCTTTAGGTTGGCATACTATGGCTGCACTTCTTTATTTGTTTTTTGCCATTCAATTGTGTCAATTTCTTGGAGGTTGCCTGGACAAGTCTCTGCAGTTTTCTTGGCAAGTTTTCCCCCCAGAAGTGGTTTGACATTGCCTCCTTCCTAGGGCTGAGGGAAAATGACTGGTCCAAGATCACGTAGGGTGCTCAAGGTGGGACTAAAACTCACACTTTCCCAGTTTCTTGCCTGATGCCTTCACTACTACATCAAACTGGTTCTGCACTTCTTATTTAGGTATAAATGAAATGACATCCACTGGTACTTTGTAGATCTTCATAGAATCACTTTGGAAAATTTCTGAGCAATTTTACTTGGGGAATACAATATTTAGGGGATGGCATAATATTGCCTAGTCCAGGTGGATGGCAAACATGTATCATGTTGCAACATAATGAGCATATGCAAGGTCTTTCAGGAAATGGGAAAACAACACTAATTGGCAAGATGGTAAGATGACCCTGTCATTCTCAAACCTGCTCTCTGACATTTTTGGTAAGATGCCAACTGAATCCTGGCAAGACTGAGTGGCTTAAGGTTTTGATACCCCCTGGTTCTGGGACAATACCTTCTTTGGTATTAGTTGGGGTTCCACTGTGTCAGCCCCAACTAGGGGCCCGTGCACAATCTAGGGGTCCTTCTGGACTCACAAATCCACTTGCTCATCAAGCAGGATTAGACATAGATAGATAGATAATAGAGAGAGAAAGAGAGAGAAAGAGAAAGACAGATGACAGATGATAGATGATAGATAGATGATAGATAATGAAGGAAGGGAGGAAGGGAGGAAGGAAGGAGGGAAGAAGGAAAAAGAAAGAGATTCTATAAATAAGGACAAAAATAAGAAACTTTCATAGAGAAGGGGGAAAATCCTTATAAATAAAGGTGGCAGAATGTTGTGTGGATTTTCCACTTTGGCAAGTAGTTTTAAAACTATTTTAAAATAAAGGACTCTTTTATTATTTTCATAACTGAATTAGAAAGACTGAAGTTGATTCTATCTTTTTTTTTCTGAGTATCTAAAACTTTCTAGATTAGAGAGCAATCACATTCTGCTAGAGAATGGTTTAAGTATGAACTATGGTGTTTCTTCTGCAAAAAGAATGTATCAAAGGCAAACATTTGACTCATTAATAATAACTGGGACTGTGGCTGAAGAAGAAAGTAAGAGCTATATAAGAGCAACTCTGAGAGTTTGTTGCTTTTCTACTGTGAAACATGTGCCTGAGATGAAAGTATCTGATGTCATACACAAGTACTTGTTTTTGTTGGGAGAAGTTCAGTTTTGAAAAAATTCCTGAGAGGTATTTCTTTTGCTTCTCTCGCTCTAAAGCCCATGTCCCATTGCACCAATGGATGCAAAGAGGATGTAAAACGGACAAAAAAGCTTGCCACCCGTTGGAAAACGTGATGCATCCGTTGTGTACTCACTGCATACGTGTTTCATATGCTCTATCCATTGAGCATCCGTCCACTAAGATTTCATCCGTGCAAGAAGTTTTGAGCTGCACAAAACTTTTTGAGCGGATGAACTTTCCGCCGCGTATGATGTACATCCATGACACATACGGGCAACAAACGTTCTATGTCCGTTGTCATCCGTTAAACGTCCGCTGTATCCTCTCGGCATCCTCTGGACATCCTCGCAACTCACATCTGCAGCAGCTGAAAATGGAAAGAGGGAGGAAGCGAAAGGTACACGGAACGTCCACACAGCTTTAGTAGCACAGAAATAGAAAGGATGTAAGTGTATGCATCTTGTATTTAAAGTATTCAAAACAGACAAAACGTTTGTATCTGGGATGTATCTCGGATATTTAGGATGTTTGGAGTATGCTGAGAGTATGTGGAAGGACATCTAGCAGACAACCGATATTTCCTATAAAAAGGGGGAGGAAATCACCTGGATCTCAGTATGAGTCCAGCAGCTGTGGTGTACAGACCTCTTCACCCTTGGTCTTGCTCTTCCACATCATCCATTGATCTCTACCATGGATCATAACACAGTCCTTATGGTAGCTGCGATCATTCAACACCAGAACCAAGCCCTGTTCAGACTGTTTCACCTTTTCTATGCAAGGAGAAGAAGGAGACGTTCAAGAGCTGTGTGGGTCCAATGATGGATCATGAGAAGAATGGAGTTTGGACTGTATGACAAGCTGATGGAGGAGCTGAGGAATGAAGACACTCGTGCAATCCAGCACTTCATAAGGATGCCACCAGCCATGTTTGACAAAATTGTACAGCGTCTGAGACCCTGGTTGACCAAGCCAAGCACCAACTTCCGTGCCAACCTGGACCCTGGACTGAAGGTGGCACTGACTCTGCGGCACCTGGCCTCTGGAACCACATACAGAAACATGCAGTATGCATGGAGGGTGCCACACAACAGCATCAGCAATGTGGTCAGTGAAGTGGTGCAGGCCATCATCGAAGAATACGTGGAGGAGCTCCTCCAGTGTCCCACCACTGAAGAAGGCTGGAGGAAAGTTGCAGAAGAGTGGAATCAGAGGTGGAACTTTCCCCATACCGTTGGAGCCATAGATGGGAAGCACGTGGCCTGCAAAGCTCCAGCCAACTCAGGGTCCACTTATTTCAACTACAAGAGCTTCTTCAGTATCATCCTCTTTGCCATGGTTGATGCTGACTACAAGTTCATGTACATCGATGCTTCAGGCAATGGGTCAGCTTCAGATAACCAGGTATACAATGCCAGTGACCTCAAGGATGGGCTGGAGCGCAACCTCAACATGGGTTTTCCAGATCCAGACCCCTTACCCAATGACACACAAGATATGGCCTACTTCAGAGTGGGTGATGATGCCTTCTCCTTCAGAACCTACCTAATGAAGCCCTACAGTTCCAGATACCTCACCTGTGAAGAGAGGATCTTCAACTACAGGCTGTCCAGAGCAAGACAGGTGGTGGAGAACGCCTTTGGCATCCTGGCCAACAGGTTCCAGATACTTCTCACCACCATGCAGCATCACCCAGGGACTGTGAGGAGCATCATGAAAGCTTGCTGCATCCTGCACAATCTCATGTGCACCCGCTACCCAGTGCTGTAGAACAGGCTTGTGGACCATCAACAAGGGAATGGGGACATGCAGCCTGTGAATGGAGGCAAGGACGAAACCTGATAGACACTGTGTATGTACAAGGCCCCAACAGAGCTTCACGTGAAGGGAAGAAGCAGCACAACCGACTGAGACACTGGTGCAACTCACCAGCTGGAGCAGTGGAGTGGCAAGACAGGATAGATGATTAATGGATGCTTCCTTGAGCCTGTCTCATAACACTGATGAGATTGTGCCATGTATGTTGAGTGGCCCTACAATGAATAGGGCATTAAAAAAGAGCTTTGTTTATTTTGAAATGTGTTGATCAATGAATAAATTGTTATTGATAAAAAAGGGCCATATGTGTGGCATCTGGGAGGGTGGACCATACAGTCCCACTATGCTTGCACTGGAGGTTTATCTATCCCACAGCTATCCTTACCTATCCCACAAGCATGCAAAGGCTTAACCATTTTTTCAAAGTTTTCACCAACACTTTATTAAGTAAAAAAAATGAGCCAAGTGTGTGAAGCAAAGATAACCTTTATTAATAACTGCCTTAAGTAAACTGTATGACTTTATTTAAAAAGCAAAATGAACCAAGTTAAGTGTCTTAAGCAAAGATAAAGTGAACAGGTAAGAACTCAGTCTCTGGCACTATTCTCAGTCACTCTGAGGCATGTCCATGGTCTCATCTGTCAAGCGGCCAGGGACTGTGGAGGTGGCTGTGGCTGGAATGCTTGTCTGAGGCACCACTGGGGTGCTTGGCCCCGAGAGTACAACAGGGGATGGTGTGTTCAGGAAGCTCTCAGAGAGCTGACTCAGTCCCGTGAGGTTGAGAGGCCCTTCATCAAGGACCTGGGATGTCAGGCCCAAGACTGATGACAGATTGTCCATTGACGGGCTTGGTTGTGGGGTGGAGGAAGGAGGAGTGTAGTGGGGCTGTCTGGTCTGCAGCTGGGCGAGGTGAGTCGTCTGTGGCGTGCGATGAACCTGGGCCTGGAATGGGAAGGGCTGCCTCTGCTGTGGGAAGTCCTGGTACTCATAGCTTTGGTAGGTGAGGGGCTGTTGAAAGCCGTGAAAGGGCTGTGACATCGCCTGGGGTGGAGGAGCAGACCTGAACTGGTTCGGAGCAGGTTCATGTGGGCCTGGAGGGTGGTGCAGAAGTGCTGTGATCTTCTGCTTCATCACCTGGTACTGGGCCTCGGGCAGGTCCATGAGGGTCTGGCTCACGTAGGTGATGAAGGGCTTCCAGTTTGAGGATGGTATGTCGCTGTGCACCAGCTGAGAGAGAAGATCTGTGCTGGTTTTGATTGTGTCCCTGATCTCCAACAGCACACTGTGGCTCTGGCCCTCCAGTCTGCCTCTCTGCCTGCTTTCTGTGGAGGTGGAGCTTGGGGTGGGTGTGGGTTGGTCTCTGGTGGCTGTTGCTTCTTCCTCCATTTGTGACAGGGGATCCTCCACATCCCCTGGCATAGGGAGTGCAGTTGTCAGGGGGGTCTCTGCCGTGAGGCCGTCCGAAGACACCTGCCTGGACACGGTAGCTATCTCCTGGCTGGAAGAGGACTGGCTGTCTGTGGGCTGTCTGAGAGAGACGGTTGTCAGAGGGGCTGCTCCTCGGTGGCAGACCTCACCCTCCAGGAAGCTGCACTTGGCCATGACGTACATCTCCCAGTCAGTGAGCTTGACAGTGGCCTGCCCGGATTTCTTGAGGTGTAGCTTACCATACCAGGTGTGCATGTGCTTCCACCATCCCAGGAGTAGGTCTGAAGTGTAGCCCAGCTCTCTGCCTTGTCTCTCCAAGCTGCCGACTTCCTCTTGGTGTCGCAATGTCTGTGGCCCTTTCTCCAGAGGTACTCATTCTCCCTCAGCCATTCCAGCACCTCATCCTCATGCTCCTCGGAAACAGTGTATTGTTTCCTCTCTCCCTTCTCCTTCCCTTGCCTCTTCCTCCCTCTGGCAGGGGCTTGAGCAGCAGGGCTTTGAGGGCCTTGGGGTTGGTCCACCACAGCAGCAGCAGCAGCAGGAGAAGCACCAGCAGCACCAGCACCAGCAGCAGGAGAAGCACCAGCAGGAGAAGCACCAGCAGCACCAGCAGGAGAAGCTCTAACAGCACCAGCAGCACCAGCAGGAGAAGCACCAGCAGGAGAAGCAGCAGCAGCAGCAGAAGCACCAGCAGCTTCAGAGTCAGTGCCAGGGGGTGGGATGGTGGTTCTGTCCTTCTTGCCAGGGCTGGCAGGAGTAGGCACATGCTTTCTCTTCTTCCCTGACTAACGAACCATGGTGTTATTCGAAGATGTCTGTGGCAGCACATCTTTCCTCTGAATGCTGACTGCTTGTGAGCTGCATCCTTTTATATCCGCGGAGCTGATGCAATTCATACTCCCTGCATGTGCAGTGAACGCTTTCCATCCGCTATGCATCCACTATGCATCCGCTATGCATCCTATAGGCATCCGTGATGCATCTGTGTCATCTGCTACGCATCCGCTCCTTCCGCTATGCGTCCACTTCGCAATGCTCCCCGGAAGCCCTTCGGATATGTCATCCGCTTCCATCCACTAGGCTTCCTATGAACATCCATTTAACATCCCCGCTACGTACTAGCCCCGTCCGTTCCTGTCCATTCTTTTCCATTCTGTTTATGCAAATTTGGGGCACTTTTTGGAGTGGATAACAACAGATGGAGCCACCCCCGAAATTTTGCTCATCCGCTGTGTCCTTTTTGCATACGTTTTGCATCCGTCGGCCAGTGGGATCTAGCCTTAAGGAATAAAGTTCACCAAGGGGATTTTTTGCTCTTTATTTTGTCTTTCTGGGTCTGGCTAAAACCACCTTATAGGTTATGTATAAATATCAGCAACTGAATTAAACCCTAAGAATAATGCAGTCAAGCTATGCAAAGCATTCAAAGGAGACATTCTGCAGGGTGGGTTTCTGAGTGTATATGAACTCTCTCTCTTGCTTTGAATCATTAAAGCAACTGTGTCTTTTGCAATGCTTTGGCAGTGCTTCCAGAAACTGATTATGCTCTAGAGCAGGGGTCT
>BLBF01000049.1:1597228-1623071 GCA_015471245.1 Laticauda colubrina | reverse complement strand
TCTTTATACATTTTAATTCCTTTCCATTACCTTTCAGATAAATCATATAATCTCTCATATTCTTCTTACTACTCCTTTAGTCCTTATTCCATTTTGCAAACTCCCTTTCATTTCCCTCCAGTGGTAAAATTTATTACATATGATATAGTATCCTGACTCATCTTTATCCTTCAGTTCCAATGACAGTGTATCCATTTCAGCACATTGTAATATTGTAATCACATTGTAATGTATCACCTCATCTTCCCTAGGAATTTCTCTCGCCTTCCAGTTTGGGGCAAATATTATTCTTGCCACCATAATTCCATTGATAGGTAGTTATCAGCTTTACTGTATTTGTCTGCTATGATTCCCAATAAGAATATCTCAGGTTTGTAGTTTATTTTTAGCCCCGTCATTTCCTCAAACCACAGCCAAATTTTAAAGCAGAACTCCTGAGCTTTTATACATAATCAACATACATGGTAATATGTGCCCTATGCTTTCAGACATTTCCAACAATTAGGTGATTGGTTTCCATATATTTTGGGCAATCTTGCTGATGGGAGATGCCACCTATCCAAGTATCCAAATTTTGATCACATGACCATAGGGACCATGACCATGCTGCAACGGGTGTAAACATTAAAAATGGTCATAAGTCATTTTTTTTCAGTGTTCTTGTAACTTCAAATGGTCACTAAACAAATGATTGTAAGTCAAGGACTCAAGAATGCAAAATGTTGAGGTAATTCCCCGTTAGGAGAAATGAGTGCATACAGGTAGACGTATTTGAGAGTAGCGTTTGAATAATACACACACAGCACACAGATACAATGTACAGTAAATGTTGGTTTTTACTTTCAATAAAAATTTAAGCAAAGTTCAAAATAAGCAGTCCAAAGTCATTCACAGGTAAGTCAGTCAGTTTTCAGTCCAGGGATAATCCAATAACAAAGTCCAGTGTTAAAAACAGTTCGGTAACAGGCTTACATCAAATCCAAGAATATAAGTCAATTAGGAGGAATGGCAAACTTCAACAGAAGGAAAAAGAAACTCACTGAGACACATGAGACTTAGTCTCTTCTGAGACTAAGACTAAACAACCCAGGTTTCTGGCTCCATCTTATGGCTGTTTGAGAAACCACACCCAATTACACTTTTAGGATTCTCTTAAAGAGACAGTATTAAAATGTCTATCCTGGTTTATATATTTTCCAACCCAAATAACTGTTAGGTGACTTATATTCCAAACATTCTCCCCTTTTGGGTAAGACAGTATATACAACCTTACATTCTAAGTCCATAATCCTCGCAGCACACCTTATGCTTTATAGATCCTTGGACCTTTGTAAAATGATCTGCTACATTGTTTTCTGACATACAGTATTCCAGCTTAATCATTTTACTTTGCACATATTGTCTCACATTTAAATATCTTAAATCTGTGTGTTTCGTTCTTTTCTTAACAGCAATATATGAAGCCATGTGTATTGCTGATTGGTTGTCTTCGTAAACAACAATAGAATCTGTTACATCAATTCCCATATCAATTAATAATTGCTTATACAAAACTAAATCTGTACATAATAAAGACAAACATGAGAATTCAGCCTCCATTGTTGACAAACTTAGATTTTTCTGTCTCATGGACCTCCATCCCATGAACACTTTTCCCAATAATATTACTGTACCCGATATAGATTTTTGTGTATTTATGTCTGTAGCAAAACTTTCATCAGCAGATGCAGTTAAACTCAGTTCATCTTTAGGCACCAAATAGAATACATAATACATTGTTTGTTTCAGATATCTTAACACATGTTTAGCAGCTTGCCAGTGCCTTTCAGCTGGCTCAGCATTAAATCTAGCTAATTGATTAACACTGTAAGCTATATCTGGCCTTGACCAATTACTGAGATAAGACAAACTACCAATCAAGGACTGATAAATGTTCTTATCAAAAATAGGACTTTGAACATCACTATGGATAAACTCCTGGCTCATTGGTGTTTTAGCCGGTTTACAAAGTTCCATTTTATAACTTTTTAGTAATTGGCTAATTTTATCTGCATGTGAGATCTTGTATCCTCCCCTGGTTCTATCTATCTTTAAACCAAAATATTGTTTGATTTCTCCTAATTGTTTTATCTTAAATTTCTCTTCTAACAGTGAAATTATTTTAGTAGCTTCTTGTTCAATTTTGGTGATTAATGCTATGTCATCAGTAAATAATAGCAACAATAGCAACAGTAAATAATAGCACTACACCATTACTTTCTCTTTTGAACAAACATGGATCAGCCATGCCAGCTACAAAACCTATTTTAGTTAATCAATTTAGTTAATGTAGTAGCCTTCAGACAAAGTGCAAACACCTCATTGTAGTCATTTACTGTCTGATTGAACCCTTTTGTGCTACTAACCTGGCTTTATTGGTAACAGTCCAATCTACACCTGTCTTCAGTTTAAAAATCTATTTATATCCTATAGCATGTTTACCTGGTGGTAACTTAATGTTTTCATATACCTCCAGTTTTTTTTTAATGATTCCAGTTCCTAATCAATTGCTTTCTGCCAAGCAGCCTGATCCTTAGCAGGATACAATTTTAGTTCACTATAATTACTTGGAACTGTATTCACTTGGCATACAACACTAGCCTGATATCTATCAGGTGGTCATGTTACTCAGGTTGAATGTCTTGATAATGCAGGGCTTACTGGTGGACTCACCTGTTCCACCTGCTCCTGTTCTTCTGTCCTCCTGTGATTGTTCTACTACTTCCTCCTATTCTTCTTCTTTAATGGCGATTCGTGGTTTACTTATATCATCTTTAGGGACTATTTGGGTGTCAATAATAATATCATTGCTGGATTCCTGTTCTAGTTTGTCCCATCCAACGTGCTCAAGAAATTTTCCATTAGCACTACAATAAACATGAGCTGTGCCTTGATCCCATAATCTAAATGATCTATGGTTGGCCTCGTAACCTACAAAAAATAACTTCTTAGCTCTATGTTGCCCTTTCAGTCTTATTTGTGAGGGAATATGCATCCATGCTGGAGCTCCAAATATGTGTCGGTAACTTAAATTTGGCTTTCTGCCATGCCAATGAGTAAATGGCAATTCTCCAGTTGTTGTGTTAACGACATTGTTTAGCACAGGGTTTCTACACATTATGGTTTCACCCTACAGTGTTTCAGGCAAACCTGAATCAGATAACATAGTGCGAGCCATGGCTTGCAATGTTTGCCCTCTTCATTCTTCAAAGGAGTTATGTTGTGGTCTGTAAGGTGCAGAACATTTATGTTTGACACTAGCCAATTTCAGCATATTTTGGAATCTTTTGTTAACAAACTCAGTCCTGTTATCAGTAACTAAAGTAATTACTTTACTTTTTATTTTTCTCTCAGCAAACTTTAGTCAGTTAAAGAAATGTTGAATGTTTCTGTTTTGTTTTTCATAAGATAGCAGAAACCATATCGTGAGTAATGGTCCATAATATTCAAAATATAACAGGCACCTCCCAAACTGGGTTTCTTAGGACCAATTATGTCAGCAAACACAACCTCTAAAGGTTCTTTGGTCTTAAACCCATTAAGTCTGTTTACAGGAGTAACCTTGCTTTTATCTTGCCTACAGGCGTTACAGTTTAAATACTTGCTACAGGATTTCAATTTTACTCCCTCTGACAATTCAACAGTTTGTTTGAGCATTTTGAAATTAATGTGCCCTAGATATCTATGTAGTAAATGTATACATTCATCATGTGACTTAACATTGTTATAAACTGAGGTAGCCATCTGCAACTGGTCATCATGTATCACATATAAATCATTCTCTAATGTGGCAGTAACACTTTTACCCTCTTTCTCTATTATACAGTTATCTCCCCTAAAAGTTACTACATAACCAAGATTAACTAAAACCCCTACTGATAACAAATTAAATTTCAGTTTAGGAACATATAACATAGTTAAATGTTTGTTTATATAAGAACAACATGCAATACCTTCACCTGATGCTTTAATCTTCCATCCATTTGCCAATGATACATGTTTTTTACTCATGGACATCTTTACAAACCTTTTTCTATCTTTAGTAATGCACTGTGATGCTCCACTATCAACAACCCACAAATCATGGTTTACAGTAGAATTGCTAGACATAGCTAAACTAACATTCTTCTTGGACTTCTGGTGTTTGCCAGTATTCTGTTGTTTTCCCTTCTTACAGAATCTAGCTATATGTCCCCTAGCCCCACAAGAAAAACATTTCCTAGCAGTATAGGCAGTTGAAGACAAATCCTCTTCTTGTGGTTGTTCCTTCCTCAGTTGGTCCCTATCCAGCCGTCTTCTTGCTTCTTCCAGCAACCTTCCGGTTATGTCAGTCAATGTCAGTTTATCTCTGGGCAGGACTTCCAGTGAAGATACATAATCATTGTAACTTTCATCCAATGAGGAAAGAATGATATAAACTTGATGCAGCTCTGAAAATATCAGTTGCTTTTCATGTAGCTCTTGAAAAGTTCTTTTCATGAAGTTTAAATGAGCTAACATATCTCCACCTTTCAGAAGACGTGCTCTGAACAGTTTATGTGTAAGATGTTTATGTGCACCTACATTGTTACGAACATAAATCCTCTTCAAATTCTGCCAACACTTAGCAGCAGACTCTTCTCCACGAATATGGACTAGTTGCTGGTCACTCAGTATTAGTCCAATTATACAAAGAGCTTGTTTGTTGTTCTGTTTAAAGTCAGCAATCTTCTTGGCATCATCCTCATTGTTTGGATACCAAGCATTTACATCCGGTGGGTCTTGAACTACATTCCATAAACCTTCTCTGTGCAGAAGTAGACTGCACCTCATAGACCAGGAAACATAGTTTGTTCCATCCAACCGGGTTATCAGTGATAGACTTGTTGAAGTGTCTTGTGCCATCTTTACCAGGATAGTAAACTATAATTAAACAGTAAACAATTGTCTGTATACAGTACTGTGCATTCACACTCAGTTATCTGAGCCTGGTATGGCCTGGGCCCATAACCAGTGTTGAGGTAATTCCCCATTAGGAGAATGAGCACATACAGGGAGACGTATTTGAGAGAAGTGTTTTAATAATACACACACAGCACACAGATACACTGTACAGTAAATGTTGTTTTTTTCTTTCAATAAAGGTTTAAGCAAAGTTCAAAATAAGCAGTCCAAAGTTATTCACAGGTAAGTCAGTCAGTTTTCAATCCAGGGATTATCCAGTAACAAAGTCCAGTGTTAAAAACAGTTCAGTAACAGACTTACATCAAATCCAAGAATATAAGTCAATTAGGAGGAACAGCAAAACTCTCCAACAGAAGGAAAAAGAGACTTACTGAGACACATGAGACTTAGTCTCTTCTGAGACTAAGACTAAACAACCCAGGTTTCTGGCTCCATCGTATGGTCTTTTGAGAAACCACACCAATTACACTTTTAGGATTCTCTTAAAGAGACAGTATTAAAATGTCTATCCTGGTTTATATATTTTCCAACCCAAATAACTGTTAGGTGGCTTATATTCCTTACACAAAATATGATCCTATTTTTGCAAAGAAAACTGCCTGGATACAAAGTCATCAGAAGCCATGGTTAATTTTATCCTTTTTTTAAGAAAGGTTCTGTGGTTCAGTGAAAAGATTTAAACGTAGTATCAGAAACTACACTGGAAAGTTCAATTGTTGCTCTTTTTCATCTTGAATAAAAGTCAACTCTGCCTTGCTGTTCTTATGTTCAGTATTCATCGCTTTCCATTGCATTTCTTCTGAGGGACACAAGCAACCTTTATAAAATGCTGGTAAATCTGACCATGGTTTCTTTTTAATGTATTAAGCATAGCTTTAAGGTCATGATGCAATGGATTTACATTTGTAGGTCTGAAAATTATTTTCATTTCCTGGCAGCTGATGGTAAAAAGAAAACACTAGGCTTGATCATTTAACATCTGTGGACTCAATTTCTATTGCTGCTGCTCTTCTGTAATAAAAGGTAAACTAAGCTATAAAAAGGAGGACTAGATGCCAGAGGCCATAAAAAAATCTTCTTTTTAGGAACTTTCTGGTCTGGAGAATGCATTAACAATGGGGAATTTGCTGCCAGATTGTCTCTAGTGATACTTTCCTAGCCTTACGACCATTATTAAAATAGTATCCTAAAATATTTCAAATGATCAAATCATGCCAGCGTTCCGCAGCCCTCTTTGGCATTTGATTGTATGTTGCAGAGCAGAGAACATCTTTGATACCTCAGTGGTTATGGCAGCCTGGCATTTACCTTTCTCAAATACCTTCCTTTCAAGGATATATCATGTTGCCAATCTGAAAAGAAAACTAATTTCGAGCTTTAGCCCTTTGCTTCCCCCAGATACAAGGGGAAAAAAGAAGTAAATCTCTCCTGGCCTTTTGGATTTAATTTACTTTACCTTAAGTTTATTATTTTATTTTATTTTTGGCAAGTCATTGTTATGACCATGTGGAGCGGATTTATTGAAGTGGAGCTATTCTTCCAAAAAGTGCTTTTTCAAAAGGCAACTGGACTTTGTTTTTCCTTGAAGACAATTTGCTTTTCATCTAGGAAGCTTCTTCAGTTCTGATTTGGATGAAAAACAAAATGTCTGTGATGACCCAGAATATATCAGAAATATAATAAAACCCAAAACGTAACTAAAAGTCCTTTAATGCCTTCAACTTGGCTTCACTGTTTAATTGTTAATTAACAGTGGAAGAGTAAACTATTTTCAAAATAACATTTCAAAGGAAAGAAACACAGTTCAAAATCAAAGAGCCAATAATGAAGCAAAAAACAAAAACAAACCACATTGAATAAAGTTCCACAACAGACCAGGATAGATAATTGCCAACTTCAGGAAGATAACCAGGGACAGTCAGTTGGAAGAACGCCAACCAAGATAAACATTATTTTGGAATAAAACACTAATTTATCTCCAGCATCTGTTAGCACGCAGGTCCAACCTTTTATGCAGATCTCCCTCCTGCAACCCATGAAGAGGATCATGGATCTCTCCTCCCAAGTCGACCATGTTTTACCCTGATCCTCTCCTCCCTGTGTGACCTAGGATGGATAGGAGATGGGCCTGGGTCCTCCTCTGACTGCTCAGCTGGCCTCTGCCCTTCCCCAGCCTCCTCCACCACCTCTGGAGCCACACTTCTACTCCCTGTTGGCTGTTCCTCCTCTTCCTCAGAGTCAGTCTCCACCAGGGGCATGACAATGTCTTCAAGGAAAAAACAAGTCCAGTTGAACTGAATAAGCGAAACGTCTTCAAGGAATGAGAAGCGAAACGTCTTCAAGGAAAAACCAAGTCCAATTACCTTTTGAAAAAGCACCTTTGAGAAAACCATGATCTGGATGACTGAGAATCTCCTTAGGCATGGAGTTATTCCTGTATTCAATCTTGTTGTTCAAAATCTTGAAAATAAGCTTAAACCTTCGATTGTCTTCTATTGACCTCACCCCTTTCCTAAGAGGTCTGTAGGGGGCATACATAAGCGCACCAACATGCCTATCATCCCTGTCCTATTGTTTATTTTTATTTCTCTTATATGTATCCATTTCATGTATTCATAACAATGTTTATACTTATACCTGTTATCTTATAATCGCTTGACAAATAAATAAATAAATAAATAAGCAAGCTACATTGTGTCCAGTTGTAGGTGATATACTTTAAAAGTTCCACACAAAGAGACATGGTTTTAGAGAAAGTGAGCCAAGTAGGTTAAGTAACTGGAAATGAAGTCTTTGGAAGAGAAATTCAAAGAACTGGATGTGTTTGGATAGCAGAAAAGATAGAGGACAGCAGTCTTCAAGTATTTGAAAAATAATCCATGGAAGAGAAAGTCAAAACCAGTTCTTTGTCCTTCCAGAATCACTGGAACTAAGTTACAGAAAAATAGATTCTGACTGTAGATCAAAAAAGTCTTCTAAACAGTTACTTCGAGAGATGATGGACTCCCTTGGTGGGTTGTGTTCAATTGGAAGTTGGATAGTCATCCATCAGGAATGTTATAATTTGGATTCCTACAGCAGGGTATTAGGTCCTAATGGCTCTTTCCAGCTCTACGATTCTATGGAATACTGTTTCATCAGAATGTCAATATTTTCAGTATTTTGTTGTGGTATTCATAATCATTTACAGTGATTTACTACACAAATTTCTTCTGATGTACTTGATGGTCTACCAGTAGTCAAAGGTTTCTTAGAAGAATTATGTTTTTCCATGGATGCTCTTACCGCAAACTCCAAACATGCTCTGAACAGCATTTCAAACACCATTTACACTTCCCTAGTTCAAACCCACCCAACTCCTGTTCCCATGGGCCTCATCTGAATATGCTCATTTAATATCCATTTCATTAATGTTCTATATGCAAATTGGGTTACTCCAAAACACGCAAATCTGATTGGTCAACTAAAGTAAGCATTGGATTGGTTCACTAAGAACCAATCCAAATAAAGTAAAAAAGGCGGCAAATTCTATCAGCTGCCATTGGTTACAAGCTGGCAGGCTAGCCTGTATAAAAGGCCAACCGTTCCGTTTTACTGACTCCTGTAAATAAAGACTTTTCGTTGTTGGAACCCGGTCTACCTCGTGTTTTTCCGAACAAAACACTGGCGACGAAGGTGGGATCGTCCTGAACACGAAAAACTGCATGCAGTGATAAGAAGCCCAGATGACAACAAAGATGCCTGGAAACAACGCACCGCCCACACCCTTCAACCCCAACGAAAAGTATGGCGAAACGCCTGACAATAACGAAGAAGACAACGAGGTCTACCGCCTATACACTAACAGAAAAGAGCGCAAAAGAAGAAATTGGCGGGAATGCGCTGGCTGCGGAGGAAACCATCCCCAAGCCGAATGCAGATTTCTCGATGCCATCTGCAGGGTCTGCAAGAAACGAGGGCATATCGAAAAAGTCTGTAGAAACAAAAAATACTACAGCCCAATGAGACGCAGAAATTCCCCAACACGAGCTGAGCCTAAACGAGCTGAAAGAAAGTGGCAACAAAAGAAGCGAGACAATACACACCAAACTGTCATTATAAAGAGCGCTCAGATGGAAAGTGGGAAGAAAGTTAAAGTCATTGTAGAAATCGAAGGGAAGCCCTGCAAGATGGAAGTAGACTCGGGGTCCTTTCTCTCTATGGTATCGTGGGACACAATAAAACAGCTAGTCCCAGATATCAAAACCAAAGAACTAAAGAAGCAGCACCTAACTCTCAAGGACTACCAGGGAAACCAAATCCCTGTAATCGGCATGGGACATTTCCGAGTTACCTACAAAGAACACGTCAAAGTGCTACCGCTGACCATAGTCGACAGAGACAGACCAAGTCTCCTGGGCAACAAATGGTTCGCACCATTGGGCATCGGGATGACCGGGATCGATCGAGTGACTGCAACCGGCTGGGAAGAAGACCTCATCCGGGAATTCCAGGACGTTTTTGACGGCTCACTTGGCAAGTATCGGGGAAATCCCATTTCTTTCAGTTTAAACCCCCAAATAGCCCCACGAAGAATAAAAGCCAGACGAGTTCCTTGCACTAAAGGCAAAAATAGAGGAACAGCTAGACAAATTAATAGCCCAAGGGGTATTAGAACCTGTGGACCATACCAAGTGGGAAACGCCTATAGTCACACCTATCAAACCCGACGGGTCCGTTAGAATCTGTGGTGACTATAAGGCTACCCTGAACCACGCATTACAACCAAGCGCATACCCGGTGCCAGTAGTCCAGCATTTGCTTCACTCCCTGGGAAAAGGAAAGGTTTTTGCTAAACTCGACCTAGCACAAGCCTACCAACAACTTCCAGTGGACCCAGAAACTGCGGAAGCACAGACTTTAGTTACCCATAAGGGCGCATTCAAATGTCACTGACTGCAATTTGGAGTAAGTGTAGCCCCAGGCGTTTTCCAGAGTCTAATGGAACGCCTCCTAAATGGCATTCAAGGAGTCGTACCATACTTTGATGATGTCCTGATCTCAGCCAAAGATGAAACCCAATTAAAAAAAAGACTCAAAGAAGTACTAACTAAGTTTAGAGAATCTGGCCTCAAAGTGAAAAGAGAAAAGTGTTGCCTAGTTAAGAATAGCGTCGAATTCCTGGGCTATTTAATAGACGGAGAGGGTATACACCCTACAGACAAGAAAATTAAAGCCATCAATGAAGCACCAGAACCAAGAAACAAAGCTGAACTACAAGCATTTCTTGGACTGATAAATTTTTATAATGTATTCCTACCGAATAAAGCCACAATAGCAGAACCATTGCACCGTCTATTGGACAAGAAAGCAATTTGGACTTGGGGTTATAGAGAGAAGAATTCCTTCCAGAAAATTAAAAAATTGCTAACATCAACAAACGTTCTCATTCAATTTAGCGACACACTGCCATTGAGGGTGACCTGCGATGCTTCGCCATTTGGAGTCGGTGCCATCCTGAGCCACCAACTGCCTGATGGCAGAGAGGCACTCGTCGCCTACTACTCAAGGACCTTGTCTAAAACCGAGAGGAATTACAGCCAACTCGACAGAGAAACTCTAGCAATTGTCGCTGGAGTGAAATGCTTCCACGAGTACCTCTACGGGCGGACTTTTCAAATTATAACAGACCACAAACCACTAATGGGAATTTTGGCGGGAAACAAGCCAACACCAAATATCCTATCTCCAAGAATGACTAGATGGTCAGAGTTCCTAGCAGCCTATTCCTACACTCTGACACATCGACCAGGGAAACAAATTTCCCATGCGGACGCTTTGAGCAGAGCACCCTTACCAGAAACCGAGGAAGACCCGGCACCAGCGATGACAGCATTACAAATAAAGACTTGCCCCGATCTACCCATATCTGCTTATGGTGTCGCCAGAGCCACCGCGAAAGACTCAGTAACTTCCCGCATCCTCAGCTGGGTAGGTAAAGGCTGGCCGGAAAATCAAAAAACTGAAAACTTTAAATCTTTCCGGACCAGACAGACTGAACTTTCGATTCAAAAAGGGTGTTTATTGTGGGGTGATCGGGTAGTCATTCCTAACAAACTACAACCCAGGGTACTTGGGATGTTACATGAAGGGCACCCGGGAATTGTGAAAATGAAAAGCCTTGCAAGAAGTTATGTTTGGTGGCCGGGTATTGATAAGGACATAGAATATTGGGTAAGCTCGTGCAACAAGTGCCAGGGAATTAGACCGTCCCCGCCTAAAGCACCCATTAGAGACTGGGAAACCCCGCAAGGCCCTTGGTCAAGAATCCACATCGATTTCGCGGGTCCTACCAAGGGGCATACATTCCTGATTGTCGTTGATGCCTATTCTAATTGGCTAGAAGTAAAAATCATGCCATCAACGACAACAGAAACTGTAATCAAACAACTAGACAACCTTTTTGCCACCCATGGTCTACCGGACGTCCTCGTATCAGATAATGGGCCACAGCTATCCAGCCTACACTTCGAACAATACCTAGCCTCCCTAGGTATCAGACATGCCCTAACCGCGCCGGCTCACCCGGCCACAAACGGCAGGGCGGAGAGAATGGTCCGGTTTACCAAAGAGGGATTAGAAAGAATGGACACCGGTGATGTCCAACAGAAAATAAACCGATTGCTCACTCTCCAACACATAACGCCCAGTACCATGACCAACAAGTCCCCAGCAGAATTGCTCATGGGGAGGAAATTAAGATCACACCTTGATAGGTTCCACCCAAATTTTACACCAGAAAACCCCCCCAACTCCTCCACATGATTTAGGAAATTTGAAGTAGGCGAGTTGGTTTACGCCAAAAACTTCACCGGGGACCCTGTTTGGCTACCAGGACAAATAACGCAAATAACAGGCCCCAAATCCGACCGGTTAACAATTGACGACGGCAGGGAATGGAAGCGGCACATAGACCAGCTCCGTTCCCGAAACATAGAACGAAATACAGACATACACCCATACATGGAAAAAGCTGGTGATGGACAAACCAAAGGGGCGGGGGGAAATGCGAGAAACAAATAAAGAACCGATACAAACAAAACCCAAAGAGACTAACAAACAAAAAGAGCAAATAAAAGACTCACTGTTTGAAGAGACTTGCGTGAAGAGCCCATCGGAAGAGGACAGCCAGGCCAGCTCGACCTGCCCGGAGGAAACGGGAGGGAGCGGCAAAACCGCCGGCCTAAGAAACTCAGGCGGCAGAATGGCTGACTCACCCTTCCAGACGGTTTCAGAGAGAAGGACGGACGACACTGTAGCCCCATCCGAACAGGTCGAAGTCTCCGCCGAAAGTGAACTGCGCAGGTCCAGTCGAGTCAGGAAAAGCCCCGCCTACCTGCGCGACTACATCACCACGTAGGACTGAACCAAGGGGGGAGGGGTGTTCTGTATGCAAATTGGGTTACTCCAAAACATGCAAATCTGATTGGTCAACTAAAGTAAGCATTGGATTGGTTCACTAAGAACCAATCCAAATAAAGTAAAAAAGGCGGCAAATTCGATCAGCTGCCATTGGTTACAAGCCAGCAGGCTAGCCTGTATAAAAGGCTGCCGCTAAGTCGGCCAACCGTTCCGTTTTACTGACTCCTGTAAATAAAGACTTTTTGTTGTTGGAACCCGGTCTACCTCGTGTTTTTCTGAACAAAACAATTAATAGAACATTGATTTTCCTGAAGTTGCTAGATTGCATGATCTGTTTGCACTCAATCAAGGGTCAGGACAATGGTAAAAAGAGTAAATTAACTATCTTAGCTAATTACCTCCTAGCTGCAATCTAGATTGACTATCCAGTGGTTTCTAAGAACTCCTTATTTGCTTGAGCAACAGATTGGAACAGATCTGAAAGATTTATGACTTGTCCATACAATGTTTGGCAAAGTTCTAAGACATGCAACATGATGCATCAATTATAAATATGTTCTTCCCGATGCTATTTTGTTCATAAATTATAAACCAATGCTACTAGTGGAGGAGGTGGAGGTGAAGGACTGTTGGTCTTTTTTCAGAAGTTTCTGCAAAATTGTAGATACAATCAATGCTCTCTCTTTCAGCTTGTGTTATTTAATTCTGTTGGGATGGAAGAGAGAGTAATATGATATGTGTATACTATATTCCCATATCTTGGATTCAATGCATTTTAAGGGACAATATCTTCTTAAGGGGATTATAAAGAAAGAAATGTCATTGTTGCACTACATCCATCAAAGTTGTAAGTATACCATAACATTAACCAACATGAAAGGCTATATATAAAACAACCAAATATCCAAGAAATAAGGAATGGGACTCTATGTTAGGGCAGTATTTGTCAATCTTTGCAACTTTAAGATGTATGGACTTCAAGGCCCAGAATTCCCTAGCCAGCAAGGAATTATGGGAGTTGAAGTCCACACATCTTAAAGTTGCAAAGATTAAGAAACACGGTGATGACTCAACTTTTTTCAAAAAGCAGCTGGCCTACTTTCTATGCAGAGTTAAAAATCAATAATTGTTGAGGGGGGGAAGGCATAGAAAGGAAGGAAGAGATAGAAAGGAAGTAGATCCATATGCTTGGCATTCTTTACTCTCCATTTATTCACTATTTTGTCAAATACTGCACAAGCAGAAGTTTGATTTGGTTGCTGAATAATGGTATGTTAGAGGTTTGTAAAATAACAAAAGCTGGTTTTGTGATTTCCAATTGGCCCACAGTCTGTTTGTGCACATTGTTAACTGAATAACCTTTTCTTCTTCTTTCTGTACTTTGGCACAAAGGGTACAAATTGTTCTCTTCAGATGAGAAACTGTAACCAATAGCCTATTTTAAAAAAAAAAAATTATCATCATCATCTCACAAGCTGGATCATGCAGTCTCCTGAGTTCTGTTTGTGCAACCATCTGGGCCTGCACGGAGGCTGCATGGGAAATCTTGGCAGTTTCAGCCAAAATCAAGGGAAATATTGCATTTTGGCAAACTGAAATTCTAGTAGGGTTAATACAGACTTTTAAAGGGTCCTGAGTCAAATTCATTCTCGGAGTCTTGAAGCACGCTAGTTCCCAACCTTCAGTCCCAAACATCAATAATAATTTATGTTATAAATGCCAAATCCAGTGTAAATATCTGACTGACTTTGTGACCAACCATAATAATAATAAAGGAGGAGGAGGAGGAAGAGGAGATAGTAATGAATTAAATTTCTAGGAACTTAGAACTGAATAGTAAACAATTGTATTTGCCACTATATGAAAATACTATTTTCCAAGATCTTGCCATACTGTTTGGTGGCAATAAATAACAATGTAAATTATTTTTACAATATATAAAGCAGTGGTGGATTTCAAATATTTTTACTACCGGTTCTGTAGGCATGGCTTGGTGGGTGTGGCAGGGAAAGGATACTGTAAAATCTCCAATCAGAGGTGGTATTTGCCGGTTCTCCGAACTACTCAATATTTCCATGACCGGTTTCCCAGAACTGGTCAGAACTTGCTGAATACCATCTCTGATATAAAGTATTTTTTGAGTTATCAAAAAGTCATAATAAGGTCTATTAAAGAGAAAGAAATAGTTTAAGTGGTTAAAAAATATTTTAAAAGATATAAATTTCTTCAGATAAAGAGTATTCATCTTTGGAAAGGAAGTCTCCCAAGTTTTAAAAATATTTGTGTCTAAAACCATACAAGAAGAGCCCCTGATAGAACAAATCATCTTAGCCACAGACTGCTGCAAGGGGCCTGCTATTGCCCACCTATCTCACCATCCTTGGTGTCTCCAAAGTGCCTCCCATTATCCATCTCTTCCCTTTCATCCCAGGTCTTTTTTTCCCACAATGATTCCTAGGAAGATCTAAAGTGGAACAGTGAAAGTTATTGACAGAATAACAGAATGATAGAGCTGGAAGGTACTTTGGAAGTCTTCTAGCCCACCTCCTTCTCAAGCAAGAAATCCTAGACCATTTTCAGACAAATCATTATTCAATCTCTGCTTAAAAACTTTCAGTGTTGGACCATTCATAACTTCTGGAGTAAAGCTGTTCCACCGATGGATTGTTCTAACAAAATTTCTCCTTAGTTCTAGGTTGCTTCTCTCCTTAATTAGTTTCCACCAGTGGTGAGATTCAAAATTTTTTAGTACCGGTTCTGTGGGCATGGCTTGGTGGATGTGGCAGGAGAAGGATACTGTAAAAGGTGCTATTTGCCAGTTCTCCAAACTACTCAAAATTTCCGCTACCGGTTCCCCAGAACTGGTCAGAACCTGCTGAATACCATCTCTGGTTTCCACCCATTGCTTCCTGTCCTACCCTCAGGTGCTTTGTAGAATAGCTTGACTCCCTCTTCTTTGTGGCAGCCTCTGAGATATTGGAACAATGCTATAATTTCACCCTCTAGTCCTTCTTTTCATCAAAGTATGTATTCAAATGTCAGGACCAGAAAAAAGATTATTAAAGGGAGACCATAGTAACCAAAGTAGATCCAAATGTTAAAGAGAGGTGGGTGATTTCCACCTTTACCTTGTACAATGAAAAAAAAAAAAGAACACAGGGCAAAAACTGATGCTGCATGACTGGCTCTCTAGGCAGTAATGCACAAGTTCTCCAGGAAGAAGAGTTGGTATCTTTGCAGCTGCAATACATAACTTGGCAGAGAAGCAATGATATTTTTTTACAACCTAGCAAAACCAGAGAGTGGAAACCAGAGTGTAATAAGGACTCCTGCCAAGTGGAAGGAATAACATGGAAAATGTACCAAAAACAAAGTTTGTGTCACTTCAGTTAGCTAATGCCAAATCTGACCTTCAGTTTCAACACTATGCTACAAAATGCCGTTACTTAAGTGACAGAACTGTTTCTTGTACATATATAGGACATAATTGAAGGGACACACTATACAGTATCTAAGGAATTAATTTCTTTTTTGCAATTTATTTTTCAAGGCTTGCTTAGTCTAGATCAGGGCTGTCAAACCACTGGTCCATGGGTTGGATGCGCCACTCACTAGCCACACCCATGCCCGGTTTAGCAAAGGGGGAAATGTCCCAATACATAACATGACAACGCCATGACGCTGTGAGTTTGATACCTCTGGTCTAGATGTTGTACAAAGTTGTTCCTGGTTTTCACAACTGAAAAGCACACATTCACATCTCCAGTGTATGCTCTAGGCCATTCTTCCAATGCTGTTTTCCATCACATTTTTAAAACAAAAAATTGCTTTGCTTGACCTTATTTTGGGTAATGTAGTTTTCCTGTTGAGTATCATGTGTTTCAAGGTTGTCTTGGCTATTTCTTTCACTTATAGCATATTTTTTGGAAGAATATTATAACAATAGAAAAAAAAATATTTATACCTTCTGAGACCCACCAACTCGAAGGAAATGAAACTGACCGGTGGGATTACAGTACCATATATTTGTATACTGTGAAGTCCATCAAAGAACAAGCAAGTGGCCAAGGTGAGATCACGAGGAATGTGACTTCTGACTTCTAAATTTAGTAAAGATTTATGGTTATGGAACGATCCATTTCTTTAAAAAGAAAGAACCCTGCATGTACTACATAGCAGAGGTCTCCAACCTTGGGAATTTATGGATTTAACTTTCAGAATTCCTCAGCCAACATGGCTGGTGGGGGGATTCTGGGAGTTGAAGTCTACAAGTGTTAAAGTTGCTCAGTTGGAGACCTCTTGTTATATAGGAATGAAAGAATGATGGTTGAAACATTTACGGACCATGATATAAAGGCAGCATGCATTAAATCACATTGCCTGTCATGTGCCTGCTAAGCATTAGCTACATTTTGGAAAGCTGAGCATCTACAAAGGAAAGGCCCCACTTCTTGTCATCCAAGAAGTCTCCTTTATAAGTAAATCAATGAAATGCTTGCTCATACTTAGATTTGCTGTGTTTTGTGGAACATTTGCCTTATAATTTTTGCAAACTATAACTGGGCAAATGTACTGATTTCAATAAGGCTGTAGAAAATGACCAGGCTGAGTCTGAGGGAGGAGTCAAATCAGTGGTGGGATTTTTAAAATTTCTGTGGGCGTAGCTTGGTGGGCATGGTGTGGCATGGTGGGTGTGGCAGGGGAAGGATACTGTAAAATCTCCACTCCCTCCCCACTCCTGGGGGAAGGTTGCTGCAAAATCCCCATTCCCTCCTCACCCCACTAACCTGCTTTCCAGCTCTGTTCTCCTGTGCAGGGCAACAAAAAAAGACCCAGCCAATCAGCTGGGACTCAGGAGGCAGAGAAGAGATGGGGATGGGGCCAGTCAGAGGTGGTATTTGCCCGTTCTCCAAACTACTCAAAATTTCCACTACCGGATCTCCAGAACTGGTCAAAACCTACTGAATACCACCTCTGAGTCAAATGCATCATCACTCATTAGTCCCTTTGCACCCACAAGAACTCTAAGTTCAGCCCACCTTGAATTCCATTGACTCTTATCTACTGCCAATTTGCTTTGACTGTTCAGATTTTTATAGACAGTTTAAGTTTAAGCTTATATACTTTTGAACTGCCTGGATTTTCTGATTCCTGTGTGAGACAAAGACCCAAATATTCCATGCAACCCACTTTCTTGGCAATAACACTTTTTTTCTATTGTGTGTTGATCCAGGAACTTGCCATGAGTGCAGTAAGAATAAATAATATCTTACCAACAAAGTCCATAAGGGATTATATTCTACTAAATTTTCATTCCATGTACTTATGGTTGATAAAATATAAGTCCAGTGATATTTCTGCAAGTCTGATAAATTAAAGCTATCCACATCAAATGGTAATCTCAGTTTAGCTAATGAAATCCTTGGTGGGCTATTATCCCAAATAAATTTCCTAAATAACCTATCCAACTGAAGAAAATAGTTTTTTGGAATTAACATTGGGATGCCACAGAGGACATAAATCAAACAAGGGACAATGTTCATTTTAATAGCATTAATTATTCCCCAGAGACTTAATGGAATTTTAATCCATCTATTTGCATCCAGATAAATCTTTTCTAAAAGTTTCCATGGATTTATCTCTACCTATTTAGAAATATTTTGGGAGATATAAAATACAAACATTGTCGGTAGAAATGCCAGTTAATCTTGAAACAGAAGTCTTTTCCAAAATCTCTAATAGCTTTCATATGATTAATAGGCAGCTTCCAAAAGTGATTAGAAAGTCAGGTTCTACTGCAGTTGCAAGCAAAATGGCTAAGCCCTTCATCTCCCAAACTTGCAGAAAATTGGTCTCCTCTGGTCTAATAAGGAACAGCTATCTAGAGCACATGTGAGCAATTTCCCATATTCTCCTTGTCCTGAGAAGTTTTGAAGAACTGGTCTGTTTACCACTTCTTCAGCTTTGCTGTGTTCATCAGTTCTGTTTTTGCAGAAACAGTTTGCTATGCCTGCCTTTCAAGAGAGAGGCAGAGTTGAAAGGGAATTTAAAAATAACAGGCTACAAGAATGACCTGGGAAAATATGCTACTTTGGTTGTATGAAAGAAACTGGCGCATGTTTTAATAATGAAAAGGGACATACCTTGAATAAACCAGCAGAATAATCTGGAAAAAAATTTACATTGGATTTACAACAGAGCAGGGGCGAAATTCAAAAATTTTCTCTATCGGCTCTGTGGGTGTGGCTTGGTATACTCGGTATAATATTAATAGCAACCGGGGTGATTTTTTACCAATTCGAATCATCCTTACCACCTCTCTCGAGTGGGCCGAGATGGTTAAATTTCACCTCTCCAACAGAGACTCTTTAAAGTTTTGAAGAATCTTGTGAGAAGGAACAAAAATGAAATGAGAAGAAATCATGTTCATTATTTGAATGAACCAAATATTAAGATAGTTATAAGTAGAAGTCAGGGACATAAAATTGATTGATTTGATTATTTCTGGTAACTCGTGATGCACTTTTAGCTGACAACAGGACTGAAATGATGTTTTATTGATTTGTTTATAGATAGGAAATGAGATATGCAAAAAAAGAGATCATTTTTTGTAATTTAAGAGGGGGTGAAATTGTTCATATGTGATGATGACTCAGAGTCACTTTGTTTATATTTCTTTTCCTTTACTATCTTCAGTCAGGGTGCATAGTTCAGTCTTTATATGTGTCTTATCTGCCAGGCGTTTGATTCTGGTAATTAATGTTTTTGCTACGGAATTTATCTGTGCTGGGTGGTGGTGGGATTGGGCGTTGAGGTAGCACACTGGGACACACCATATACTACAAAAAAACACACACCAACCGCTACCTCAAGCCCAATCCCACCACCACCCAGCACAGATAAATTCCGTAGCAAAAACACTAATTACCAGAACCAAACGCCTGGCAGATAAGACACATATAAAGACTGAACTATGCACCCTGACTGAAGTATTGATAGCCAATGGCTTCCAAAAAAACAAAATCACCAACCTGATCCACAAAAACACACCAAGACATAACAGAGACCTAGAAGACCAACAGACCTATGGAACAGCTGTCTTGCCCTACATAAGAGGTACTACAGATAAAATCAGTAAGATACTACACAGGCATCACATCAAGACTGCCTTCAAAACAGACAAAAAAAATAGCAGCCATCCTGAGGAACCCCAAAGACAAAATTGACCTGGAAAACTAAGGCATATATGAAATTCCCTGTACATCATGCCCGGCCACATACATTGGACAGACCAATAGAAGAATAAGTACCCGCCTAGATGAACACAAAAATGCAGTAAAAAAGCTGGAACACACCTCCTCACTAGTCCAACACATGAAAACCACAGGTCACAACATCAACTTCAATGGCACTAAAACCCTAGCCACTATAGAAAACCCCAACCACAGAATCATCAGAGAAGCCATAGAGATTGAAAAAAGACCTGACAGCATGAATAGAAGAGATGATTCCACCAGACTGTCAATCATTTGGAAGCCTGCACTCTCAAATAGAAAGATCTCCATGCCACAAGCCAGGCAAACACCTGGGCAAAAACAGACTCCCTCTGATAGCTCCAACCCAAACACCCCCCCACCAGGCACCCAGGTGAAACCCAGCTTGCTAATGAATAGCAGCTTGCTAATGAAGAGCAGCCGTCCCTTCACACGGAGCCAAGCTGCACTCATTTGGAAGCCTGCACTCTCAAATAGAAAGATCTCCATGCCACAAGCCAGGCAAACACTTGGGCAAAAACAGACTCCCTCTGATAGCTCCAACCCAAACACCCCCCCACCAGGCACCCAGGTGAAACCCAGCTTGCTAATGAATAGCAGCTTGCTAATGAAGAGCAGCCGTCCCTTCACACGGAGCCAAGCTGCACTGAAAGCCTCCAACACAAGAACAGAGTGTTGCCAGCCAATCAAAGCCACAAAACAGACAGAAGAAACCAGAAACACCAATCAATCAAACTCCAAGTCCAATGAACACAGATCCAGGCTCCCAGCCAATCAGAATGGACCAGCCTCAAATTTGAAACCAGGAACTAACTCTATACAGAAGCCTGAGGATGGCAGATGAGATTCTGCTGAAACGTTGCTACAACTTTAGCAGAACTACAATGATGTGGGATAATACCCAAAGGAAGCTAAACAGCACACACACACACACACACACACACACACAGAAACATACATACATATACACATACACACACACAAACACACACACACACACTAAAGCATGTTCCACTCATTACAGGTGGTCCTCAACTTATGACAATAATTGAGTCAAAAATTTCCGTTGTTAAGTGAGATATTTGTTAAGTGAGTTTTGCCCCATTTTACTTTCTTGCCTCAGTTGTTAAGTGAATCACTACAGTTGATAAGTTTGTAACCCAGTTGTTAAGTGAATCTGGGTTCTCCATTGACCAAGCTTGATAGAAGTTTGTAAAAGTTGATCACATGATCAAAAAGTTGATCACTTTTTAAAAGTTGATCACTTGGGACACAGTAATGGTCAGAATTAACAACCAATTGCCAAGCATCTGCATTTTAATCACATGATCATAGAGATGCTGCCAAAGTTGTAGCAGTGAAAAATGGTCATAAGTCTATTTTTTCAGTGCTGTTATAACTAAATAAACAGTCACTAAATGAACTGTTGTAAGCTGAGAACTACCTGTACATTCCTGGAGTTTTATCTACCCATAAATTGTTTCACAACCTGTCATCTACCATAAGACATTTTGAATTGGCCTGGAGTTAAACTTGGAATCTTTTTAAAAGTTGGGGGCCAAATTACAGTTGACTTATTGTAGAAAGTCAGCAGCTACCCCTCTCTCCCGAAGAATGAATTATTTTGGGAAATATTAAAAAGGGAAAATATTATATTTCCCTAAATGAGAAATGGAAAAACATGTTTTTTTAGAGGCAGGAGGCAGACTCAGTCTTTCTTAATAGTCTCCAGCAGATATTTTATGCCCATTAAGAAAGATTGAACCAGCCTATTTTGAAACCAGTCCCAGTTTCCTTATCTAAAGCAGAAACTGAGGAGGCCAACTTTGAGAAATGAAGATTTGGTAATCCGTTTAGGAAGACTGGCTCAAGACAGAAACTCAGATAAGCAACAAACAAAGGGTTGACCAAATTAGTTGAAACAAACACCTAAGATTTGCATTTCCTCTTTTACCTATAGAGCCATCTATGACCCATACATAACCCTTACATGACCCCATAGGAATCTGACAACAGTCAATAGAATATTAGAAGACATGTTTTTGCACAGGAACAGGAAGCTCAAATATAAAGCCCAAAGAAGGTATAAAAAAACCCCCACTCTCAACTCCATTTTGTCAGCTGTACCAGAACCATAAATGCTGATGGTTCTGTTAATCATTAAGCCACATTTCCAATCAGCTTCCATGTTTCCAGTGTCTTTCTCCCAGCTTGGAACTGAACTAGATGGATATTTCTTCCAACATTACTTTACATTAATAAAAAAATAGAAGAGGCTAGGACCAACCACCATCTTGTTGAAGGACAGCATGCTAAGAAGCTGAAACCATCTTAAGGTCTTGGTTGCCATTTTAGGGGTGACCCCCAGTTCTGATTGGTGGGATACTAATATAATCCTCATGGTCTTTCTCCATTGTCCTAATGGCAGTTCTGATTTTAAAATTCCCTAATATCTTTAAAAAGGAATTTTTGTTCGTACTTAATTTGCTGATTAAATGTACATTTCATCTATTCAGTAATGGAAAGGCAGAAATTCTGTTTATTGAACCTCAGATGGTAATTACAATGTGGTGGGATTTAATATGAGATTTAAACTTGGGCTGCAATTACAGTGGTGAGAGAATTAGTAGATTGTTGAGAGGGAAGAATTAAGACATGTAAGGTCTATTTTCCCTTTAAGTAGCTTTTTTTTGCTCTCAGTCCTGGGATGCTTAAGCTTAGATTTATTTTTCCAACAACTCAAATTTATTGCTGAGCTGATCAGTTTAATGTCTTTGTTAACTTTTTAAAAATCACCACACCAAACACTACACCTTTTAAAACATGTTGACTGTTGGTTTTAATTGTTGTTTTAAAGTGGTTTTAAACTTTCAAATGCTAATTTTAATTTTGCAGTTTATGCCAAGAAACCTTGGCTATCTGTAATATTATACATTTAAGTGCAAATAAATAAAATGACAATCTAAAGCAGAGAATTCCTATATACACTATTGACTTGGCATATGATAGTTGATTAGTATGACAGCTGGTTTAGGGCAAAGAAAAAAAGAGAAGAATCATATTATGCAGTCTTTGATGGCTTTGGACTCAGGATTTTTTAAAAATGACTTTCAGTATCATCTAGTTTTAGTATTTTAAAGATGGTTTTGTTTTTGTTTCCATAGTTTTATGATATTTAGTGTTTGCTTTGATTTCTTGTAGATCATTTTGATGGCTTTTGGCAGAAAAGAGATATAGAAATGAGAAATAGAACATAAAGAAAAAAAATTATGCTTCTTTTTCTACTATAAAATGTGCATAAGCCATTTTGCCCCATATGAAATGGCTATACAGGAGGATCATATTGAGAACTCTATGGGTTAAAATGTCTCTGTGAAATGGGGCAGTTGCTATGAAAAAATAACAGATGGCATGACAGCCAGGTAAGCATTGTTTGAAAAAAATTGGAAATGAATCACCACGGGGGAAAAAAAAAGACACAAGAGAGGCCTCCAATTTGCATAAAAAATGCATATGCATACCTTGAGAAATAAGACGTTACAATTTGAGTTGAAGGAAATCTTACTGCCTTAGGAAAAAGTTGTGAACAGATGATGGAGGTTGATTGCTGTCAACTTTTCTTAACTTTTGGAGCCTGTTGCATTTAAATTCAGCCCTTCATGTAAAGGAGAATTCTAAACATCTGTCCTCTATGAAGTAGAATACAGAAATTGACACAGAACTGCCTGGAGTGAAGAAACAACTACTCTTCTTCTAATACTTGTTCGTAGAAAACCACCATCAGAGACAGCAGTTCTTGGACAAATATGCTGTCATTTTTTCCTTGGCTGCTTTCTGATTGCTAAACCTCATGATTCATCATCAAGCATTTCTGCCTTTATTATGCATTTCTTTTTTTGCAGTTGTAAGGTCAAACAGAAGATACAAGCAGGATATGAAAGTGGAAAGGAGAAACTCATTTGCTATTATCTTTTTTTTCCTCTTTTTGCCATTGCCAAATTGTCTATTCATTACACAGCACAAAGAGTTTCTCAGAATTATTTTCCACTAAAGGCTAACCTTCCATCATTTCTGATGATCCTCTTTGTTCACACAGAGGCACCAGCTCCCACATCATGCCCCAATGGGCTTACACAATCTTCAGTATTATTGTCAGTCTGCAGTGTTTACACTAGCCTTCAAGACGAAAGGACCACCTGGGTTCATTTGAAAGTAAAGAGACAGTTCTTTTAGCATTGCCCTCTGGGGGTTTATAAAATACATCTAAACATTGATCATTCAAATGGGAACAATTATATTTAAATCATAGCAGAGAATAGTGGTCAGTTTTCAATATATTTCTTTCATAATTTTGTTAGACCTTGAAATCTGGATCTTTCTACAATGGTACTTTTCAGAAGCTGCTATTTATTATTACTATTACTATTATTATTGTTCTTTCTGTCTTGAAGCTTTTACTTGGGTTTCATTCCTCTTCATTGCTCATTCTATTCTTCAGCTTGGGAAGGTAATTGATTTTGAAAAATAAAAGTTTGAAAGTGGCTTCTGTCTAAACTTGTTCAAGTGCTTCTCTAAGCCATGAAAAGCTGTTTTTGGCCTCAGTTGAAAAGAAGCAAACAAATCATTACCATAGTTAAGAACTGTGATCTCAAGTGCTGAAAAGTGTAATGTTTCAAGAACATTTGCAGATGATGATGATCATGATGATGACGACTATGGTCTTATAATTAAGTACCAAGTGGCCCCGTCTAGTTAGTATGGTTCCAAATCTTTCTCAGACATGCCTAAGGATGCAGAGATTGAATATCTGGAGTTTCCTGCTACAAAACTTCAAGTGCTGCTTAAGTTCAGATTCTTTTCTAAGGTAGTAGAAATATTTTATAATGCCCCATCTAATCTCCCAAATAAAGGAGAAAATCTTCCTTCCTCTGTCCTGTTGTTCTTTCTTTTTTCCCAGCTAATTTGGAACAATTCCGGCTTCATATCTAGTCTTATGTAAAAGACAGGAGCCTTCTGCAGCTACTTCTCTGTTCTTAAGCCCATGTCATACTGGCCAACGGATGCAAAAAGGACACAGCGGACGAGCAAAATGTTCCATCCGTTGTTATCCGCTCTTAAAAGGGGCAAAAATTTGCACAACTGGAGCGGATAACACGGACGCGGGGAGGACGCAGGGCAGATGCAAAGCGAATGCGGAATGGAAGCCCAGTGGATGGAAGCGGATGGGAGCGGATTGTGCAACTGCAGGGCTTCCGGGGGGCCTCAGCAAAGTGGACACAGAACGGGTACAGCGGATGCTGAACGGACGCTGAATGGATGAAGCAGATGAACAGCGGATGCACAACGGATAAAGCGGATGCACAGCGGAAGCCTAGCGGATGCACAGCGGAAGTGGAACGGATGCCAACCGTTAATTGCGCATGTGGGGGGGAAGTATTACATAAGCTCCCCGGATATAAAGGGAAGCAGCTCGCACGTGGCCAGCATTCCGAGGAAAGACCTGCTGCTGGACACTTCGAGTTCCTTGCCTGCCCTGCCAGCCTGCCTTCAGCCAGCCTTGGTGCCTGCCTTCCTGCCTGCCTTCCTCCAGGCTTTCTCCCACCCTTCCTGCCAGGCTTCCTGCCAGCCTTTGTGCCTGCCAGCCTCCCTGCCAGCCGGCAATACCACAATCATGGGGAGGAAGCGAAAGCCTCAGCAACCTGCCGCCATCCCTGGCAAGAGGGACAGGGCCAACCTCCCGCCCCCTGCCCCTGACTCTGCTTCTGCTGGGGCTTCTGCTGAAGCTGCTCCTGGCGGTGGTGCTTCTGCTGGTGCTGGGGCTTCTGCTGGTGCTTACTCTGTTGAAGCTGATCCTGGTCCTGCTCGACCTGCTCATGCTCCTGGTCCTGCTCGACCTGCTCGTGCTCCTGGACTTGCTCGTCCTGCTCGTGCTTGTTGTAACTATGTATCATTTATGTATTTGCAACATTGTATCATTCACGTGTAATCATTAAGCTTCTGTCTTCTCAGTGACCTTTTACAGGGCACGTACAGAGACAAGGAGTCAAACATTTGCAGAAATGGTTTATTCACTTGGGATTACATTGTCTGGCATGCAGCTTTGTGAAGAAGAAATATCCTGATCAAATATAAATCTTACCATCCTGTCTGTCCTGGTATCTTGCTTTTGTTTGAGCCATTGTTAA
>BLBF01000049.1:1584210-1597218 GCA_015471245.1 Laticauda colubrina | reverse complement strand
CATTCTGGGCGCACTCATCCCGAGGAACTTCGTCTCCTGTCGTTTCTTTCTCCTTCGCTCCCTATCATGAGACGCCCATCTAATGCGGGACAGCAGATACCGCACGTGCTCCTGGTCTTACTCGTCCTGCTCGTGCTCCTGGTCCTGCTCGTGCTCCTGGACTTGCTGGCCCTGCTGGTGCTTACTCTACTGCTGCTGATCCTGGTCCTGCTGGTCCTGCTGCTGCTGCTGCTGCTGATGATGATGATGCTGATTATGATCCTGCTGGTGAGGATGATGATGCTGATTATGATCCTGCTAGTGAGGATGATGATGATGATGATGATGATGATTCTGCTCGTGCTGCTGCTGCTGGTGGTGGTGTGGAGGAGCAGCCCCTACTACCTGGGAGCCCCTCTGATGAGGGCCCATCTGGTCCAGTCAAAGGGAGGAAGAGGCGTATGCGACAACGGGAGAGGAGGCAATACTTCATTGAGGAGGCGCATGAGGATGAGGTGCTGGAGTGGCTGAGAGAGAACGACTATCTGTGGCGGAAGGGACACCAGCTGTACAGGGACACCAAGCAGAAGCAGGCTGCTTGGAGAGAGAGGGCGGAGAGTATGGGTTACACTTCGGAGGTGCTCCTTGGCTGGTGGAAGCACATGCACACCTGGTACGGGAAGCTGCACCTGAAGAAATCTGGCCAGGCCACTGTGAAGCTGACAGACAGAGACCTACATCATGGCCAGGTGCAGCTTCCTGGAGGGTGAGGTCCGCCACCGAGGAGCACCAGAAGCCCCTCTCATGACCCTCTCTCTCCGGCAGCCTGCTGAGAGCCAGTCCTCTTCCGGCCGAGAGTCAGTCCCTGTCTCCAGGCAGGTTTCTGTGGAGCGTGCCACGGTGGAGAACCTGCAGACAGATGTGGTAAGCATGGTGGAGTGCGTAGAGGACTCCCTGGTGCGGTGGGAGAAAGGAGACATCGAGTCCACCACACTCCTAGCCGCATCCACCACCCCCAGCTCCGCCTCCGCAGAAAGGCAGAGAGCTGGACAGCTGGAGGGGCAGAGCCATGCTGTCCTGCTGGAGATCAGGGACACCATCCGCACCAGCATAGATCTCCTCTCTCAGCTGGTCCACACCGACTCCTCATCCTCCAACCGCAAGCCCTTCCTCACCTATGTCAACCAAACCCTGAAGGAAACGGTGGATCCACAGTACCAGCTGGTGAAGGACCGGATCACCAAGCTGCTTCACAACCCTCCAGACCCAGAGGAACCTGCTCCCACCCAGTCCAGGCCTGCTCCTCCACCCCAGGTGATGTCCCTCCCATTCCAAGGCTTCCCACAGATCCACACCTACCAGGGCTACGGCTACCAGGAGGTTCAGCAGCATAGGCAGCAGCCCTTCCCAGTCCAGGCACAGAGTCATCGGGCAACACCATTGCCACCTGTTTCACTGATGCCACCGATGCCACCCACGCCAATGATGCCACCCATGCCAGTCCACACCCAGCTGCAGAGCAGACAGCCCCACTACACTACTCCTTCCTCCACCCCACAGCCAAGCCCGGCCTCAGTACATCTGTCATCAGTACTGGGGCTGACACCCCATGATATGGAGGAAGGACCTCTCAGCATCGCGGGGCTGAGCCAGCTGTCCGAGAGCTTTCTCAACACACCGTCCCCTGTTGTCCTCTTGAGGCCAGGCACTCCAGCACCACCCACCACCACAGCACCTGGACCCTTCACCCCTGAGACTGGGCACACCTCCGAGTGACCAAGAAGAGTGCCAGAGAAAATGCAAAATGCAAAATAATAAATAAGAAATGGAATGTTATTTAAAAGTAAGCATGAACTTGAATTTATCTCTGTACAAAAAGATGTAACTCGGGATCAAACTGCCGTCCAAAAAGATATTTTATGTTTTTTATGTTTTGTGTTTGTTTGTACATGTTTGTTTATTAAAAATTAACAAAATTCTTTATAAAAAAAAAAAAAGAGTGCCAGAGACCGGGTAGCTGGCTACCTGTGGACTTTATTTGGAGACTTGACTTGGGTCATTTTTTTTTTATAGCTTGTTGTTCAATAAAGTTTATCTTTGATTCACACACTTGCTTCATTTCTTTTTTTTAATAAAGTCTTGGTGGAAACTTTAAGAATTGGCTTAAGCCTTTGGATGCTTGTGGGATGGGTTAAGATAGCAGTGGGATGGGCAGGGATACCTTTGGGATGGGTAATAGCTGTGGGATAGATAAACCTCCAGTGCAAGCATAGTGGGACTGTATGGTCCACACTCCCAGGTGCCACACCTATGGCCCTTTTTAATCAATAACAATGTAATCATTGATCCACACATTTGAACACAAACACAACTCTTTATTAAACGCCCTGTTCATTGTAGGCCCACCCAACATACATGGCCCAATCTCATCCGTGTGATGAGACAGGCTGAAGGAAGCATCCATTAAGCATCTATCATCCTGTCTTGCCACTCCACCGCTCCAGCTCGGGAGTTGCACCAGTGTTTCAGGAGGTTGCGCTGCTTCTTCCCTTCCCGTGAGGCTCTGTTGTGGCCTTGCACATCCTCAGTGTCTATCAGGTTTCGCCCTTGCCTCCATTCCCCAGGCTCCATGTCCCCATTGCCTTGTTGACGGTCCACAAGCCTGTTCTGCAACACTGGGTAGCGGGTGCGCATGAGATTGTGCAGGATGCAGCAAGCTTCCACAATCCTCCTCACGGTCTCTGGGCGATGCTGCATGGTGGTGAGAAGTACCTGGAACCTGTTGGCCAGGATGCCAAAGGCGTTCTCCACCACCCGCCTTGCCCTGGACAGCCTGTAGTTGAAGATCCTCTGAGGCCAGGTGGCGCAGAATGAGTGCCACCTTGAGCCCAGGTTCCAGGCTGGGCCGGAAGTTGGTGTTTGCCTTGGTCAACCTGGGTGTCAGGCGCTGCACAACTTCGTCAAACAGGGCTGGAGGCATCCTCATGAAGTTCTGGAACGCCCAAGTGTCTTCCTTCCTGAGCTGCACCATCAGCTTGTTGTACAGTCCATACTCTGCTCTTCTCCCGATCCATTTTCGTACTCAGACGCTTCTTGGCCACCTCTTTTTCTTCCCATAGTAGAGTTCACAGAGCCTGTAGATGGCTTCGTACTGTTGCAGAAAGATGGTGGCTGCCAAAAGGACTGTGGTATGATCCACGGTGGACATGACTGGATGCTGTGGAAGAGTAAGAGTCAGATGAAGGCTGCAGAGATCTGCACAGCTTGGCTGCTGTTCTGAAAGTGAGATGCAGATGAGGTGCTCCCCCTTTTTATCGGCAGTATAGGTGTCCCTTTGCATCCTCTAGGCATCCTCTAGGCATCCTCTAGATATCCTTAATATCCGAGATAGGTCCCCTCTGCGGACGTTTTTTCCGCTTTAAATGCTTTGTTTCTGTGCTGCATCCGTTCCTCATCCGTTCTGCATCTGTTCCGCGTCCGTTCCGCTTCCTCCCTGCGTCTGGGCAGATGCAAGTTGCACGGATGCACAGCGGACGCCAAGCGGATATAGCGGATGCGTAACGGATGCGTAGCAGATGCGTAGCGGATGCAGAATGGACGAACTGGATACATTTTCCACACAAAAGTTTTAGGCAGCCCAAAACTTTCGGAGCTGATGAAACGTCAATAAACGGATGCTGGACGGATAGAGAGGAAGCAAAACAGAGGCAGTGAATACATCGTGTTTTCGAACGGATGGCAAGCTTTTTTGTCTGTTTTACATCCTCTTTGCATCCGTTGGTTCAGTGTGACATGGGCTTAAACTGCAGATGGGTTAAAGCCACACTTGAAATTCTCATGTAACAAGTGTTTAATGTGCTTCAGAGCATTGCTATTGCATTATGTTACAAATGTAGTCTGCAAATGAATATTTATTAAATTCATTTGCTACCTGTCTCGTTTTGAAGCAACTCTGGGCAATATGGTTTTAATTTCTCTCCTAACTACTTTGTTACTTCTTCACAGCCAATTAAATGGGAAGAACAAAAACTGGTGAAATATTCTTTGTTCTCAGTGTATTAAATAGCAAATGCTTACAAAATTTGAGTTCACTGAGACATGCCATTATGTGTGAGAGTTTGGCACTAACTCCACTTACCACAGGAGGAAAAGTTCATGAAAATGACCAAGTTTCAAACATCTAGTCTTTTCATCAATCTATTTTTACTTGGATTTTGCATTTTGGAAGTGAATATCAAATAAATGCTCTGTCTTACATATTGGCAAAAAAAATCAGAAAATAAAATACAAGCTGAATAGTCAAGACCTCATTGATGATCCAAGCTCTGTAAAGGACCTTGGAATACTCATCTCTAACGATCTAAGTGCTAGAGCCCACTGTAACTACATAGCCAAAAAGGCATTAAGAGTTGTTAACCTAATCCTATGTAGCTTTTTCTCTGGTAATATTACACTACTAACTAGAGCATATAAAACATTTGTTAGAGCAATACTTGAATACAGCTCATCAATCTGGAACCCACATAACGTATCTGATATTAGCACAGTTGAGAAAGTCCATAAATATTTCACAAAAAGAGTTCTCCACTCCTCTACTTGAATTTCTAGACCTAGAAAATCTTGAATTACGCTGTCTTCAGTCTGATCTAAGTATGGGATATAAAATCATACATTGCAATGACATACTTGTCAATGAATACTTCAGCTTCAGCCATAACAACACAAGCGCACACAATAGATACAAAATCAAGGTTAACCGCACCAAACTTGATTGCAGGAAATACAAATTCAGCAACAGAGTGGTCAATGCTCTACCTGACTCTGTAGTTTCTTTCCCAAACCCCCAAAACTTTAAAGGGCCTGTCACATTGGCTGACGGATGCAAAACGTTTGTAAAAAGGACACAGCGGATGAGAAAATGTTCCATCCGTTGTTATCCGCTCTCAAAAATGCCCCGAATTTGCATAAGCAGAGCGGACAACAACGGAAAGGAACGGACAGGGGGAGGATGTAGAGGGGATGAAAAAAGGGTGCTCCACGGAAGCCTAGCAGATGGAAGCGGATGGGAGCAGATGGCACATCCGCAGGGCTTCCGGGGAAGCACAGCGAAGCAGACACGCAGCGGAAAGAGCGGAGGCAGAGCGGATGCCGAGCGGCTGAAGCGGAGGCAGAGCGGAAGCCTAGCGGAAGTCGAGTGGATGCCTAGCAGATGTACAGCGTTCACTGCGCATGCGGGGAGGATGCATTGCATCGGCCCCGCGGATATAAAGGGAAGCAGCTGGCAAGCAGGTCACCATTCAGAGGAAAGACCTGCTGCTAGACACAGCTCCAGCCAGCCAGCCAGCCAGCCAGCCAGCCAGCCAGCCAGCCAGCAAGCCAACAACCCAACAACCATGAGGAAGAAGAGAAAGCCTCTGCCATCTGCTGCCAGCCCTGGCAAGAGGGACAGAGCCACCATCCCACCCCGTGGCCCTGAATCTGCTTCTGCTGGGGCTTCTGCTGCTCGGGCTGACTCTTCTGGTGCTGGAGCTTCTGCTGGCGCTGCTCCTGGTGCTGGTGCTTCTGCTGGTACTTACTCTGCTGGCGCTGCTCCTGGTGCTGGTGCTTCTGCTGGTGCTTACTCTGCTGGCACTGCTCCTGGTTCTGGGGCTTCTGCTGGTGCTTACTCTGCTGGCACTGCTCCTGGTTCTGGGGCTTCTGCTGGTGCTTACTCTGCTGGTGCTGCTCCTGGTCCTGCTGGTACTCCTGGTCCTGGTGCTGCTCCTGGTCCTGCTGGCACTGCTGGTGCTTACTCTGCTGCTGCTGATCCTGGTCCTGCTGGTCCTGCTGGTGCTGCTGGTGCTTACTCTGCTGCTGCTGCTGCTGGTGCTGCTTTTGCTGCTACTGTTGTTGTTGCTGCTGCTACTGGTGGTGGTGTGGAGGAGCAGCCCCTGGAACCTCGAAGCCCCTCTGATGAGGGCCCATATGGCCCTGCCAGAGGGAGGAAGAGGCAGACGCGTGAACGGGAGAGGAGGCAATACTCAATTGAAGAGGATGAGGTGCTGGAATGGCTGAGGGAGAAGGAGTACCTATGGCGGAAGGGACACAGGCTCTATCGAGACACCAAAAGGAAGCAGGCTGCTTGGAGGGAGGAGGTGGAGAGTCTGGGCTACACTTCGGAGGTGCTCCTCGGCTGGTGGAAGCACATGCACACCTGGTACGGGAAGCTGCACCCCAAGAAATCTGGCCAGGCCACGGTCAAGCTGACGGACCGAGAGACCTACGTGATGGCCAAGTGCAGCTTCTTGGAGGATGAGATCCACCACCGAGGAGCAGCCCCTCTCACAACCCTCTCTCTCAGGCAGCCCGCTGAGACCCAGTCCTCTTCTGGCCAAGAGTCAGCTCCTGTGTCCAGGCAGGTATCTCTGGAGCGTCCCACAGTGGAGAACCCCCCGACAGCTGCACTACCCATGGTGGAGCGTGTGCAGGACCCCCTGACTCAGTGGGAGCAAGGAGAGGGCACTTCCACCACAGGCCACTTCCACCTCCACAGAAAGCAGGCAGAGAGCCAGACCAGAGGGATAGAGCCACACTGTCCTGCTGGAGATCAGGGATACCATCAGAAGCAGCGTAGATCTCCTCTCTCAGCTGGTACACCGGCTCCTCATCCTCCAACCGCAAGCCCTTCCTCACCTACGTCGACCACACCCTCATGAACATGTCGCAATGACAGTACCAGGTGGTAAAGGACAGGATCACCGGTCTTCTGCACAATCCTCCAGACCCAGCTGTAACTGTTCCCACCCAGTCCAGGCCTGCTCCTCCACCCCAGGTGATGTCACTGCCCTTCCAAGGCTTTCCACAGGTCCTCACCTACCAAGTCTACGGCTACCAGGAGCTCCAGCAGCACAGGCAGCCCTTCCCAGTCCAGCCACAGGTACATCGTATGCCACTGGTGCCACCGATGCCACCGATGCCACCCACGCCACCGATGCCAGCCATGCCACAGATTCCACCCACGCCACAGATGCCACCGATGCCTCACCTCGCTCAGATGCAGACCAGACATACCCACTACACTGCTCCTTCCTCCACCCACAGCCAAGCCCGGCCTCAGAACATCTGTCATCGGTATTGGGGCTGACACCCCATGTCATGGAGGAAGGGGCTCTCAACATCACGGAGCTGAGCCAGCTGTCTGAGAACTTCCTCCACACACCGTCCCCTGTTGTCCTCTCGGGGCCAGGCACCCCAATGGCACCTCAGACCAGCACTCTAGCAGCAGCTACCTCTACAGCACCTGGACTCTTCACCCCTGAGACTGGGCACGCCTCAGTGTGAGCAAGAAGATTGCCAGAGACTGGGTGGCTACCTGTTGACTTTATCTTTGCTTTCGACACTTGACTTGAGTCATTTTGGTTTTACAGCTTGTTATTAATAAAGATTATCTTTGCTTCACACACTTGCTTCATTTATTTTAGTTAATAAAGTCTTGGTGGAAACTTTTAGAAATGGTTTAAGCCTTTGCATGTTTGTGGGATGAGTTAAGATAGGAGTGGGATGGGCAGGGATACCTTTGGGATGGGTAATAGCTGTGGGATGGGCAGGGATACCTTTGGGATGGGTAATAGCTGTGGGATGGGCAGGGATACCTGTGGAATGGGTAATAGCTGTGGGATAGATAAACCTCCAGTTCAAGCATAGTGGGACTGTATGGTCCACTCTCCCAGGTGCCACACCTATGGCCCTTTATTATCAATAACAATGTAATCATTGATCCACACATTTCAACATAAACACAACTCTTTATTAAATGCCCTGTTCATTGTAGGGCCACTCAACATACATGGCACAATCTCATCCGTGTGATGAGACAGGCTGAAGGAAGCATCCATTAAGCATCTATCATCCTGTCTTGCCACTCCACTGCTCCACCTGGGGAGTTGCTCCAGTGTTTCAGGAGGTTGCACTGCTTCTTCCCCTCACGTGGTCAACCTGGGTCTCAGCCGCTCCACAACTTTGTCAAACATGGTTGGAGGCATCCTCATGAAGTTCTGGAATATATGAGCGTCTTCGTTCCACCATCAGCTTGTTGTACAGTCCGTACTCTGCTCTTCTGGCGATCCATCTTCAGACCCAGACACTTCTTGGCTGCCTCCTTTTCTTTGCGTAGAACCAGTGAAAGAGCCTGTAGATGGCTTCGCACTGTTGTAGAACGATGGTGGCTACCAAAAGGAGTGTGTGATGATCCATGGTGGAGATGAGTGGATGCTGTGGAAGAGCAAGAGCTAGATGAATGCTGAAGAGGTCTGCACCGCAGGGCTGCTGGACTGAAAGTGAGGTCCAGGTGAGTTCCTCCCCCTTTTTATAGGAAATATAGATTTTCCGCTAGATGTCCTTTTGCATCCTCTAGCCATCCTGCAGACATCCTAAATATCCGAGATAGGTCCCCTCTGCGAATGTTTTTCTATTTTAAATGCTTTGTATGCGAGCTGCATCCGCTTTCATCCTTTCTCCATCCGTGCTACTAACGCTTTGTGTCCGTTCCGCGTCCATTTCGCTTCCTCCCTGTGTCCATTTTCCGCTGGAGTGGATTTGAGTTGCGTGGATGCGCAGTGGATGCCTAGCGGATATAGCAGACGTGTAACGGATGATGACGGATGTAGAACAGATGTTCCCCGTATGCGTTGCGGATGCAGAACGGACGTGTTGGATACATTTTCCACTCAAAAAGTTTTGAGCAGCTCAAAACTTTTTGAGCGGATGGAATCTCAGTCGACGGATGCTGGACGGTTAGAGAGAATGAGAAACAGGGGCAGTGAGTATAGAACGGAAGCATCGCGTTCAGCAACGGATGGCAAGTTTTTCTATCCGTTTTACATCCTCTTTCCATCCGTTGGTGCAGTGTGACATGGGCTTAACCTTAGACTGTCTACTATTGACCTCACCCTTTTTCTTAGAGGTCTGTAGGGGGCATTCATAAGTACACCAACGTGCCTTCTGTCCCTTTCCTATTGTTTCTTTTATTTTTCTTAGATGTACTCATTTCATGTATTCATAACTATGTATATACATATACCTATTATCTTGTGATTGACAAATCAAAATAAATAAATAAAATAAATAACAAGCAAAGATGTTTATTGAACTGGGTTAAATTGTTGCTACTTCTCTGTTCCCCTGCTCCTCAATTCTTTGAGATCATGACATATTGTAGTATGGAACAACTTGGTAAATACAGAAGCAATATGCTCCATCCCACATTTGGATAGACCAAGTTGCCCGGATAAAAAAACACTTAACTGGGTAAAACAAACAGTTAAGTAGCTGAAGTATTAAGTATTAGTTTTAAGTAGCTGAAGTAAAACGAACAGTTAAGTAGCCAAAAATTGTATCTCTTTCATGTTCTTTTGAATTCTGTGAATATGTATTAGCTACCTGCTACTTTATAGTCACAGTCTTAAAACAGTCTGTGATTTCAGGATTTGGAAAATTACTTTCCCCATAAGCAATATTTATTTACTTATTTATTTATTTATTTATTTATTTATTTTGTCAAGCGATTATATGATAACAGGTATAAGCATGTATAAACATAGTTATGAATACATGAAATGGATACATATAAGAAAAATAAAAAGAAACAATAGGACAGGGATGGTAGGCATGTTGGTGCGCTTATGCACCCCCCCCCTACAGACCTCCTTGGACAGGGGTGAGGTCAATAGTAGACAGTGTAAGGTTAAACTTACTCTGCTGAATATCACTACCTCTCCATATTCCTCAACCAAGGATTATAGGAAGCCTATGGAGTACCAAGACTAGTAATTTTAAAGTTTGATTTATCTTTTTTTTTAAAAAAAAATTTATTTGGGTTTTCACAAAAAACAAAATAGAAATAAAACATCGTTTTTGAAAATAGCATGGTCCCAGGTTATCACTTCTTCATATAGACACAAAACTCAATTTCATGCTCATTTTTATATTCTATTCCATATCTTATTACCATTTTATATTTTCTACATAGTTTTTCCCCTCTTTTAATTTTCTCAATTTTGTTTTGATTATCTTATCTCAATTCAAATCATTATATTTATACTTTTGTCTGTCCTGTTACAATTTGAGATTATCTTTTCTTATAAAACAAATTTTTCCCTGTAATTACCAATTAGAGTATGTCACCTTTATATCCTTTAATTTTGTCCATTCAAACTCTTATTTAAGCTTCAATGTATAGCTTTGAGATTATAGCATTCAATATAACACATAACTTCCAATCGGATTCTGCTTGGTACATTCTTAAAATAGACACTATATTCTTAAAAAAAAAATTATATACATATGTAAATAAACACACATTCTATTCCAATTCAATTCTATCATAAATATGCATTAAAATCTTAACATCTTTAACATTTCTTTTCAATTGAATATTATACTTCTTTGGGAACACTTATAAACTTTCCATGATTAATCCTTTTTTCCCCATATTTTTACTTATATTTTTATAAATCATTACTAATAAATAAAAATGTTCCCTTTTAATTCTCTCAATCATTTTAATTCATTCATTTATTAACAAACATCCCACTACATTACAATAAATATTTTATCCATCATCATATTTTCAAAAATTATTTCTATTATAATATAACAATGCTATCTTATGTACCATTACAGAATCCCTTTTACAATTAAATTTTCACCCATTATCTCTAAACAAGCTTATGGTTGCAATCCTTATATCTTTTCCCTGTATCTCCATTTCTTGTTTCTGTCTTTTACAACTTCTTTTACTTGCTTTCTTCCCCCTCTTCTTCTCCCTTCCCTTTTTGACCCTCGTCTACTTCTAACTCTCTCATCTGTAATCCCCTCTTCTGTTGCTTTCTAATATTATACTTATCTTTCAAATTGTCCTCCTTCTTTTGGGTTGTTTTTTCTTATCTTAAACCTTTCACTCTTTTTCCCCCTTTTTCTTTTCCCCCTCCACTTAAAATTATTTGATAATTAAATATGGCTTCTTCTTTGTCCCATTCTTCTTGTTCTGCAAGCATTTCTTGTTGCTTCTCATAGTTCCAGACCTCCATTTCTAAAAATTGAAACACGAAGCCAAAAGAACTTCTCCCTTCTTATGCATCTTCTTTCCATTTTTAAAGTTCCATTTTCAGTTCTTCAAAGAGTGATACCATTTTAAAAACTTTTAAACAAACACCCAGTTAATTTTAGTCAGTCTAGTTGCAAAAACCAAAAATCACCAAATAATCCAAGGCTGTTACTACTTGCTTCTTTTTTCCACTTTATCTTCCTGGGTTTCTATTATCTTGTTACCAAGTTTCCATTAAAATGTATCTTTGAAGAATCTTATCAAAATTTCACTTTTAATTACAGTTCCATTCCTTAATTCCAGGCAGTCTCCTCCATTTTTCCAGATCCTGCCCTTGTATTATTTTTTTCTCCTTTCCAGCTTTTAAAAACTTTTAAATGTCCAGAAATCTTTATTATCTCTTTGACTTTTATTTCCAGCTTAGATGCCTATTAATGTCAAAGTGGATTTTTTTTCCAATTTCTTGCTTAAGTCTCTTAGCTGTTAGTATAAGGAAAGGAAGAAAAAACCTAATCCTTTCCCTTCTCTCTCTCCTTTGCAGCTTCAAGATCTTCTTTGGGAACAATGTTGTTAAGTTTAAATTCCAGGGTACCTTATTTGTTGCTTTTGCTGTTTGACCTGGTCAACCAAAACTTTCTCTTATCTTCCTCCTGCACATTCTTTCCCAGTTGAGTTCTTCTTTGTGGTGGCCATTTCTGACCACTGCTGCAACTGCCTTCGGGAAAGGGAATAATGGCCAGCTGGGGAGGAGAGATGCGGCTCTCCTCAACCCTGCAGGCAGTCTCCCCTCTCTTCATCACCTCTACAGGGTGGCTTAGCCCCGAACACAGCCGGCTCGGGGTGCTCCAGCGGCGAGCACAGATTGAAGCCTCAGAGAGATGAGGTTTTGGTCTGTTGCCAAAGAAGCTCAAAACCGGAAACCAAGTTTGATTTATCTTGATGTATTTTTTTGATAGCTAAGACATGAATGTTGCTTTGCACCATCCTTCTAAATCCTTTAAGGATCATCTTTCTTTCTTTTTATATATTATTTCTTTCATTTTTAAATTATGGATGTAATTTTGCTGTAGGATTTTTTTTTTGTGCTCCTTACGAGGATTTGTATGAGGAGGTTAAAATATTGATTTGATATTGGGATTCATCTTGATTTCTCACAAGAAAATAGGATAGAAATGTTTTGCAACAAGTCCAGGGAAGGGTATGGAAAGCATACATAGAACTAGAAATAATGGGCAAGGAAAAAATATAGAAGTTGTGTCTCTGTCCATGGTACCATCATGTTTGGAAACGAACCTTGTGACATATACTGTACTATCTTCGATATCCTGTCGCACAACATTCCTCAACTTAATATCCCCCATTGGATTATATCAGGGGTCTTCAAACCTGACAGCTTTAAGCCTTGCGGACTTCAACTCCCAGAATTCCTCCTCCAGTCATGTTAGCTCAGGAATTCTGGGAGTTGAAGTCCACTAGTCTTAAACTTGGCAAGTTTGAAGACCCTTGGATTATATATCCCATAAATTGACTGGAGATTATGAGATTTATCAGCTAACATAATTGTTGTAGTACGCAAGAGAACTATGATGAGATTGATGTAAAACAAGGATTCCTAACTCCTGATTCAAGAATGTCACCAGACAGTGGCATGCCAGAAACCAGGCCACACAAACAAGAGAAGCCCATCCATGAAATGCAGGCAGCACACAAAACTACACCCTTGTTGGTCCATGGAAAAAGCTCTCTCCATGGAACCAGTTCCTGGTGCCCAAAAGGTTAGAGGGCACTGATGTAAAAGGCAATGTTTTCATACATTCCCAATGTGGAAGGGAACCTACAATTCATATTTTTTAAAATAAGCTTGACTACATTGTAATATCAAATAACTAAAATCAAGACTCCTTCCTTCCTTCCTTCCTTCCTTCCTTCCTTCCTTCCTTCCTTCC
>BLBF01000049.1:1559018-1584200 GCA_015471245.1 Laticauda colubrina | reverse complement strand
CCTTCCTTCCTTCCTTCCTTCCTTCCTTCCTTCCTTCCTTCCTTCCTATTATCAGTTTTCTGTTTTAAAAAACAAAATTAGATAATTTCATTACAAAATGAAATGAGCAATTGTTAGGTGATATCAAAGTTTTTTTCATCCTAAAGTTTTTAAAAAGATTAAACCAGTAATGCGGAAGCTTTTCAAATATATAATATCTGAAATGGTGCCTAAAAGCTGAGATCAAAACACCCTTGATTTCATCAATAATATTGATCTTTATGCAGGAACAAAGATTGTTTAATCTTTTAAACAAAGATTAGTTCTGCCTTTCTAGGATGTTGTTCCAGATTGGGTAAACCTGTTTTAAAACTGTGAGTTGAAGACTTTACCTTTATACATTCATGAGATTTATTGCCATGAAGTTGATCTGTAGAACTTAAAATGTCACCAGATATTCTTACACTTGAGATACTCTAAAACCAGCATCGTGATCAGAACTGTGTTTGGCAAGTAGCATTAGCACTAATCTAATTGAATAATTCACTTCTGGATAAGGGATTACCCTTAGAAATTAGTCTTTTCTTGGATAATTACTTGCTGTGCCACTGCTATCTCTCCAATTCTGCAACTCACAAAATAATGTTAACCTTTTTACAAGTATGTTGGCTACGAGCACTCCTTTCCAGTGCAACCACTCAATTGCCAAATTAGGTCTTTAATTTTTTTTCTTACCAAACACAAACATGCTATTTTAATTCAGCGTAAGAAGAGATGTTCCTAATGTATTTCTGACTGCAAGGTTTTTTGGCTGCAATGGAAAAACACAAAGTCATGACAACTCTAATAATACAGAGGAAGATAAAGTTTTAAAAAAGCAGAGCTATTTCATGTCCTAAAGGATAACACATTTGTTATGGTATCAACTTTAATAGAATAAAGATACTCTTCCCAATCTGGGAAGCCTGCAAAGTTGAAAAGTTCGTTCCCACATTTTCCAGCCAACTTGGCTAGCATAAGAATTCTGATAGCTGAAATCTTTATATTTGAAGAACATTCAGGAACACTATGCCGAAGTATCATGTGAGACTGAAAACTGTAAGGTATAAATAAGTTCATTCAAATATTGCTTCACATCCCTCAGAGGCTTTTTTTTTTAGTTTCATCATGTAAGTAAAGAGGAACCAGCAGTATCCAGGTTAGAGAGAATTGTCATATCAACATACAGCTGGTGCCTCTTAGGCCAGGGGTGTCAAACTCTATTTCATTGAGGGCCACATCAGGGTTGTGTTTGACCTTGGAGGACTGGGGTGGGTGTGGCCAAAGTGGGTATGATTAGCTCAACATTACTTGTGTCAAGGGCACCTATGACCTGAGCACTCTGCCAGTGAAAACAAGTTCTTGAGCTCCATCCTCAGCTGCTATGGCCTCCTGCAACCCTCTGCTGGTGAAAATGGAGCTCAGGATGGCTGCATGAAGCCCTCCTGAGCTCCATTTTTGCTGGCAGAGGCTCTGTAGGCTGGTCCTTCACTGTTTCCAGGGCAGCTCCACAGGCCAGGTCTAAGTACCCTGTGGGTCACATCTGGTCCCAGAGCCTTGAGTTTGATACCCCTGTCTTAAGGCCATAAAGGGAATAGCCAATATGTTGACTCAGAAGTGCAAGAGAAGAGACTTAGAATCTAAATCCAAGAGGAACATATCATAAATCCATATAAAGGCCTTGACTTCACGTCTGTATACTGCAATAGGAAAAAAAACTTTTGTTAATATATGGCTTTATTCTCTCCTAAGCTATATTTGTCAACCTTCTGTTGATTAAGCCATTTCCTGAGGGAGTGAACATTCTCTTAAAACCTGAGGTCTGCATCATATCTTTGGTAACTCTGACAATCCAGGCATGCTGAAAACTGAAGCACTCACCCTAATATAGGTTTCTGGCTTATGCAGAAGCCACATACATAGAATAGTGGATGCAAAAACATTCTTGCAGAGATCTAATGACATTTAAATGATCATTTCAGAATGGAGCATAAAAGTCTTCCCCAATATTGAGACAATGGCTCAATATTGGGGAAGAACCTAGAATGAGCAGAAAATGATAATGGTATGGTATTGGTTGTTGCTCTTGCTGATCTCTATCCCAGCTCTCTTGGGAGATTTTGTTGTGAGATTTTGTCTTTTGCCTGCCTGTTCTCCAAGATAATGGAGGATAAAACCAGACCACACACACACACACTGATGTTCCTCTTGGACAGTGCCTGAATAAGGGGAAAGTATTGCTTTAACACTGATATAACCAAGTAAAAACTGTTTATTTATGAGATGCAGATGATATGATGATCACATTGTTAGAGCAAAGAAAGAAATAACTTTGAAAAGTGCATCATTGTGTCCCAATGACAGCAAACTACTCCCTGTGCTGATTAGTACAGATGATGTTACTTAGTTTGGATAATGAAAAATTTCCAAGAAAACCACCAAGCTGAGAGAGCACCAAAATGAATAGGGCATTAATAAACAGCTTTGTTTATTTTAAAATGTGTTGATCAATGAATAAATTGTTATTGATAACGAAGGTCCATATGTGTGGCAGCTGGTAGGGTGGACCATACAGTCCCACTATGCTTGCACTGGAGGTTTATCTATCCCACAACTATCCTTATCTATCCCACAAGCATGCAAAGGCTTAACCATTTTTTCAAAGTTTTCACCAACACTTTATTAAGTAAAAAAAAATGAACCAAGTGTCTTAAGCAAAGATAACCTTTATTAACTTTCTTAGGTAAACTTTATGACTTTATTAAAAAAGCAAAATGAACCAAGTAAAATGTCTTAAGCAAAGATAAAGTGAACAAGTAAACAACTCAGTCTCTGACACTATTCTCAGTCACTCTGAGTCATGTCTATGGTCTCAGCTTTCGAGTGGCCAGGGACTGTGGAGGTGGCTGTAGCTTGAGTGCTGGTCTGAGGCACCATTAGGGTGCTTGGCCCCTAGGGTACAACAGGGGATGGTGTGTTCAGGAAGCTGTCCGAGAGCTGACTCAGTCCCGTGAGGTTGAGAGGCCCTTCATCAAGGACTTGAGATCTCAGGCCCAATACTGATGACAGATTGTCCGTTGACGGGCTTGGCTGTGGGCTCGAGGAAGGAGGAGTGTAGTGGGCCTGTCTGGTCTGCGGCTGGGTGAGGAGTGGTGTTTGTGGCGTTCGATGAACCTGGGCCTGGGCTGAGAAGGTCTGTTTTTGCTGTGGGAAGTCCTGGTAGTCGTAGACTTGGTAGGTGAGGGGCTGTTGATAGCCGTGGAAGGGCTGTGACATCGCCTGGGGTGGAGGAGCAGACCTGGACTGGGTAGGAGCAGCTTCAGGTGGGCCTTGAGGGTTGTGCAGAAGTGCTGTGATCTTCTGCTTCATCTCCTGGTACTGGGCCTCGGGCAGGTCCCTCAGGGTCTGGCTCATGTAGGTGATGAAGGTGTTCCGGCCCGAGGATGCTCTGTCCAAGTGGACCAGCTGAGAGAGAAGTTCTGTGCTGGTCTTCATTGTGTCTCTGATTTTCAACAGCACACTGTGGTTCTGGCCCTTCAGTCTGCCTCTCTGCCTGCATCCTCTGGAGCTGGGGGTGGGGGTGGGTTGGCCTCTGGTGGCTGCTGCTTCTTCCTCCATTTGTGACAGCGGGGCGTCATCCCCCACGGGATCCTCCAAGTCTGCTGGCTTGGGGAGTGCAGCTGTCGGGAGGGGGTCTGTGCCGTGGGGCCCTCTGAAGACACCTGCCTGGACAGGGTAGCTGGCTCCTGGCTGGAAGAGGACTGGCTGTCTGTGGGCTGTCTGAGGGAGAGGGGTGTTAAAGGGGCTGCTCCTCAGTGGCGGATCTCACCCTCTAGGAAACTGCACTTGGCCATGACGTACATCTCCCGGTCAATGAGCTTGACAGCAGCCTGCCCGGATTTCTTGAGGTGTAGCTTGCCATACCAGGTGTGCATGTGCTTCCACCATCCCAGGAGTACTTCTGCAGTGTACCCCAGGCTCTCTGCCTTGTCTCTCCAAGCTGCCTGCTTCTTCTTGGTGTCGCGATACAGTCTTTGGCCCTTTCTCCATAGGTACTCGTTCTCCCTCAACCATTCCAGCACCTCATCCTCATGCTCCTTGGAAACAGTGTACTGTTTCCTCTCTCCCTTCTCCTTCCCTTGCCTCTTCCTCCCTCTGACAGGGGCTTCAGCAGGGCCTTCAGGGGCTTGAGTAGCAGGGTCTTCAGGGGCTTGAGCAGCAGGGCCTTCAGGGGCTTGAGCAGCAGCCCTTCAGCTTTGAGTGGCTTGAGGGCCTTGGGGCTGGTCCACCACAGCAGCAGCAGTAGCAGCAGCAGCAGCAGGTTCAGAATCAGTGCCAGGGGGTGGGATGCTGATTCTGTCCTTCTTGCCAGGGCTGGAACGAGTAGGCACAGGCTTCCTCTTCTTGTCTGACTGACGAACCATGGTGTTCCTGCTAGATGTATGTGGCAGCACGTCTTTCCCCTATATGCTGACTTCATGCATGCTACATTCTTTTATATCTGCAGAGCCGATGCAATTCATACTCTCTGCATGCGCAGTGAACGCTTTGCATCCAATATACATCCGCGCGGCATCCCCTTTATTTCCTATAGGCGTCTGTGATGCATCCGCTTAATCCGCTATGCATCCGCTTCGCAATTCTCCCCCCGGAATCCCTTCAGAAGTGTCATCTTCTTCCATCCACTGTCATCTGCTAGGCTTCCTATGAACATCTGTTTAACATCCCCGCTACGTATTACCCACGTCCGTTCTTTTCCGTTCTGTTTAGGCAAATTTTCGCCACTTTTTGGAGCGGATAACAATGGATGGAGCCACCCCCAAAATTTTGCTCATCTGCTGTGTCCTTTATGCATACATTTTGCGTCCATTGGCTAGTGGGACCTAGCCTTTAGAATATGAAAGACTAAATGATAAATAGCAGGATAGAAGGAAAGGGAAAGGAAGGAAATGAGGAAAGGGAAGGGAAGGGAATGAAATAGGAAAGGAAAGGATGTTGTATGTATGTGAAACCAGACATGCAAAAAATATAATGGAACTGTATAGCTGTTTTTAGTAGATAGAAATCAATTAATTCTTGAAGAAAAGTGAAGATACCATATTAAGACTGTCTAAAATTAAGAATCCATATATTGATCATAATTACACATACAGGAATGATTTATATGTTGAATGAATACCAATCATGACAGCATTGAATAAAAACATGGAAGGAATAAATGCTGTGAGAATTTTGAAAAATGATGAAATTGCAGGCATAGATAATGTTTCTTGCCAAAGAAACACTAAAATATGAATATTGTTTGCCTAGGAAATGGCTTTGTGCCTTGTTTAACCTGTGCAAAAGCTGCTTCTCTGCTTGACAGTTGGAAGAATGCTCTCTTACAAAGGGAAATGTTACAAGAACAAATGTAAAAGCAGGAGAATTAGTCTGTTAAATATTTCTGGGAAAATGCTTGGCAGAATTCTGGCAGACAGGGTGAAAAAGTGACTATGAGACAAATCTTCTATTGCTATGGAACTAGTGTAACCTTCTTACCACATCTTGTTTGCATGGTGCAACTGACTGGAAAGGGAAGATGCTGGTGAGGATTTCTTTATTTATTTTTTAATGGTATCTAGGGAGAAAAAAAAAGACTGAAGCAGATGCCTATGTACTTGGCCTGCAAATGTTCCTCTTTTTACCCACCCACCCAGCCCCTTTGGATACTTCATGTACTCATAATGAGGATGGAAAGATTTTTGGCTGGCAGGTGATTTATGGATTCATTATGAAACAACAAAGTGCACCAAGGTTGAGCAGAATGGATATTTTTATTTTGTTGGTGCTTCATGGATATGTAAGCAGGATACAGTGTAGAACTGATTGAAGGCTATGAGTGCAAATTATAAAATTAAGCCAGCATGGATAGGATCAGAGTAGGGCTGCACTCCATAGGAGATCTATTGTGCCTTGTGTTTGAAAGAAGTAATTGGAGAAACACCTAGGATGGAAGTCTGTAGAGATTCTCAGTCACTCCAAAGGGGCTTTTTTTCTGAAGGAAACTGGACTTTCTTGTTCTTTCTTTGAAGACATTTTGCTTCTCATCCAAGAAGCTCCTTCAGCTCTGACAGGATACTGGGGAGTGGAAGGATTTATATTCTTTGCAGACAGCTGGTTATTTGCATTTTTTTGGAAGCACTTGGAGGTTTATCTGTGGATTGGATGGATGAATGGTTTTCCAGAAAAAAAATACAGACTAGAGGATCCAGGAGCATTACTCAGGTGACCCTGAGCACACAGATAAATCTCCAAGTGCTTCAATAGCCCCCTAAAAGATGCAAATGACCAGCTGTCTGCAAGGAATATAAATCCTTCCATTCTCCACTGTCTTGTCAGAGCTGAAGAAGCTTCTTGGATGAGAAATGAGACATCTTCAAAGAAAAAACAAGAAAGTCCAGTTGCCTCCAGAAAAAGCACTAATGGGACATAGGATGTAATCAGTTGACTCCTATAGTTGTTCTACAGATAGCTGCCCTCCAGAATAAGATTCTCCACCTCCAAAATTCATGGGATTCCCACTCTGCTGATGTTCTGGAAGTCCCTGAAGATCAGGTTGTTTTTCCAGGTCTTGGGTTAGGATAGATGAATCTCTTTGTTGGAGATGTTTTCATGTAAGTTATTTGTATGGATTTCTCATTGTGTTTAATTTTGTGCATTATGTCTTTATTGTTTATTATACTGTGCTACCAAGAGTCAGTCTGGAGTTACAGGTGGCAAATATATGTACATGTATATATACACACAAACTCACATGTGCACACATGCACGTATATGCACACACATGCATGCACGCATATACACACACACATACACCACTATATGCAGAATAATTTTTTACAACCCATTTTTTTACAACCCAGAATAATTTTTTACAATTAGAAATATTTCAAGTAGAATAACAATATGGAAAGACGATACCATTTCCTGTAATTATGGAAGGATAAATCTAGGAATACTATTTTTTTTCTTCTAGCTTTTCATTTTTCTTGCAGCCTTTTAGACTTTTTATGTTTCAGTTTTATTTTTTTAAGTTCTCATTATGTGTGTATTTCTTCCAAACTGTACAGTTCCAAATGCAAAAAAATATTCATTTTCCCCAAACAATTATTTATTACATAAAATAGTTGTGTAAATTTTGTTCATGAATATTCCTCAGACATATTTATTCCCCTTAATATACAGATTTTTGGATGGGTTGTTTTCATTATTATTATTATTGTTATTGAGAGGGAGGGAGAAGTTTATGATTACCATAAACCACGAAAACTCATTGAGTGACACTGGGTCAATTTTTTTCAGCCCCATGTAATTCATTAGGATTGCTGTTGCGGAAGGATAAAAATGGAATCAGGTTCTCTTGTAAGCTCCTGTGAAAATGGATGGACAGTATATAACACAAACAAACAAATAAATATTGAATAAAAAGTAAGGAAGAAAAAAAGGAAAGAAAGTGCAAAAACTAGGGAGACTTGATGTACTTTGAATAAAAAGGACAAAAGTATGAATTGTCATCACGAAATAATCCTTTCCAAACTTATTTGATTTTTACTCATTTGAGGGAGTGTGAATTTCCAAGAGCCATTGAGTCTGGGTGTCTATATTAGTTTGAATGTGTGAGATTAGGTAATGTCATTTTCATTAGAATATTAACTGACTTTCTGGCATCATGGGAGAATTCATCATGCTGTGCTGAAATCTGTTTTCCAAAACAGGCTTCCATTTTTATATCTTATATTCAGATATCTAAGATCATATTTCCTCCCTAGTTCTTTGAGAGATGTTTTTGAGCACAGTTTACTCTTTGAAGTGATGAAGGATGCTACTATGTCCTTGACCAGAAGGATGTGAAGCCAAAGAAGTTTCAGACCACTAGAGAGAGGATTGTCCAATGATAGAGAGGCCATTCTTGAACAATTTGGAACCACCTTGTAATGAAATAAATGCAAGGACATTAGAATGCAGAATACTGCATTCAGGCTTGGTCACTACAACCTAATAAAGGTGTTGAGACTCTAGAAAGAATGCAGAGAAGAGCAACAAGGATGATTAGGGGACCAGAGGCTAAAACATATGAAGAACGGTTCCAGAAATTGGATATATCTAGTGTCATGAAAAGAAGGACTGGAGGCGACATGATAACAGTGTTCCAATATCTGAGGGGCTGCAACAAAGAAGAGTGGTGTCAGCCTATTCTCCAAAACACCAGAAAGCAGGACAAGAAGCAATGAATGAAAAGCAATGAGAGAACCAACTTAGAACTAAGGAGAAAGTATTGGCTCAAAATTCGAGCATGGTTAGAGGAGTTAACAAAACAAAAGATCAAATTCAAACCAGAGATTTTTCTGTCAGGTATGTTAGTACTAATATGGGATAAGAAACACCAACACCAAATACTACACATTCTAACCACTACAAGAATCTCTCTAGCTCAAAACTGGAAACTGACTATGACATCTACAGATCTAGCGGTGATTAATAAAATACATCAAAGCACAGAAATGATGAAATTAATTATGTTATTAAAAAACAGGGAAGAAGAAAAATATTTTACAATATGGAATATATGGTATAACTGGTTAAAAGAGAAGTGGAGTAAAAAATGTTTTGTAAAAGTGACTAATGAAATCGTAAAGAAGAATGTGATATATAGCCTATGTGTGTGTATATACGTAAAGAAATTTCTTGCCTCTAGAAGTTGTGGATACTGCAATCCTGAAAGTTTTAAAGAAGAGATTGAATGATCATTTGTCTGAAATGGTATAGGGTGTCCTGCTTGAGCAGTTGGTTGGACTAGAAGACCTCAAAAGTCCCTTCCAAATTTGTTATTCTGTTTTTCTGTTAAAAGTGAGTTCTTTGCAATACACTGAATGAGAAATTAGGAAGATGTGTTGAAGGCCTTTTCTCAGATTATATCTTGGTAAGATTGCCTGAGCTCAACTTCAATCATTTGGCTATTTTTTTTTTCTTTTTGGCACAAAAGATTGAATGACAGGCCTTTTGCTTTAAGCTTGTTTTTTTAAAAATTGTTTGCTCCTGCTTTGATTTTATTTTGTTCTTAAGACATGCTTTCTGGATTGTTTTTAACACAGAGGGAGACACCCTGAGCATTATTTTACTGTGAGAGAGTGGGATAAAAATATTGTGAATAAACAAATATTAAGTGGCCTTCCTAATGGGTGAGATCTTGTTTAATGCTATGTGTAATTTGGCTAAGTTGCTACCTCAAAATAGCCCTGGCTGTCTCTTCTATCCATTGACAAGCAGGGCATGTGAATAAATCCTAAAATGAAACAGAAAGGAACAAAAGAGACCAAAACAACCTTACAGTGGCATCATGATCCCAAGTTGCTTGGTAACAACTAGGGATGCTAAATAAATGCAAAAATAAGCCAGTGGAATGATAAGGATTGTTGATGTACTTTTCAGCAGAGAGATCTAGCATTCTATCTTTGCTTCAGAATAGAGACAAAAACGGTATTCATACACCTTTTGATGACTACACAGTCAGTGCTAAAGTTCAAGATTCAAGTATTTCTGAATCTCGGTATGGGCTCTTCAGGAGGAAACCTTGAAGCCTTGGGCATCTGAAGTAGTCATCAATGACTACTTCAGCTTCAAATAACACATGGGCAAACAATAGATACAAACTCAAAATATATGGCTCCAAACTTGTTTACAGAAAATACGACTTCAGTAGCAGAATGGTCAACACTGGAACTCACTACCTGACTCTGTTGTTGCATCCTCACACCCACCAAGCCATGCCCACCAAGCCACGCCACACTCACCAAGCTACACCCATAGAACCAGTAGTAAAAATGTTTGAATCCCACCACTGCCTCAAATCCCCAAAACTTTAATCTTAAACTGTCTACCGTGGACCTCACTTCATTCCTAAGAGGTCTGTAAGGAGGCATGCATAAGCATCCCAACACGCCTACCGTTCCTGTCCTACTGTTCCCATTTATTTGTATTGTACCTGTTTATATTTATATGTTCATATATTATGTTCATGCTTAATCTTGTTTTTTTCATACATGCTTGACAAACTCAAATAAACAAACAAACAAACAAACAAATAAATAAATAAATCAATAAATCAATAAATCAATAAATCAATAAATCAATAAATCTTATCCAGAATCTTGGTAGGACTCTGCACTGTTTCCCCCACCCCACCCCTTTGGATTTTAGAACAAAGTTCTAGCCTGATGCTCTGGGTAACATAAGGTGGTTGTATATGGCTGGCTAGCCAGTGTTTGTAACAGTTAAAATGTTGGATTGGAACTGGGAGAACTTTCATTGTGCCCTTGGCTATGAAAACTCACTAGATGATTTGTGGCCAAGCTCTCACTTTGAACTTAGATCAAAGAGTTATTGGATATGAGATGGGTGGCAAATAAACAAATAAACTGACTGGAAAGTTAATTGTCCAGAAGACCCTCAAAGATAGACAAGCAATGAAATATGAATTGTGCTGTTTGGGTGACACAAGCTCCCTTCTTTATTTATGAACATGTAGTGTCATGAACCTGTAGAAAGGGGAGAAACATATTTCATCATGGCTGCAACTACCTTTCTTGGTTACTTCATATACTCCTTCTTTCTGATCTTAAAACCATTATTTGAAAGTCTGGATTGACCAAACAAGTGATCATTATCTAGGGACTCATTTGTAATGATCATGGTCTATGGGGGATTGTGATATGAAACATAAGAGGATAATAAATAGCAAAGAGCATGGGTTTATGAATGAAATGAAAAATAATTAGAACTAGTGTGTGTCCGTGAAAATAAGGGAAGGAGGTAATAGATACAAGTGAAGGTGATCTGATCCTCTGGAGTGGAGAAAACAAATATTCAGAAAAGTGAAGGTGTTAGTTTACATATGAATGAGAGGGCTAAAAGGTCTGTCGAAAACTATGAATTGATGTCATCTCAGTGGTTGTGGATTTGTAAGAATCCATAGGTTGGTTAGTTGTGTCTTACGATAACAAAGAAAACACAGATGGCTGTTTGGAGAAATAATTCAACATCCTGAATATATGTGATTCAGGATGCTGCCCACTCATGGCTTATAATAACCTGGTAAAGGGCAATGATCACTGATCTAATGTGTAAACCAAAGCATTTCTGCTGAGCAGGCCACACAATATTTTATTAATGGTCTAACTTGCCTAAATAAATCAATTAGGAGAAGGAATATATTATACTGTTTGATCTATGACCATTTTTCTATTACTAGAAATGAACTGTGGTATATATCCAGTTGACAATTATATCTACTTAGAATGATTATAACATACATGCTAACCTCTGAGGAGAAAGCAGAAAAAAATTCTGTGTCTGATTAATTCCAAATAATTTCAGTTATGAACCTTTGTCAAAATGAAGCAAAAAAGTATTATTCTAGAACACAGAACAAGCAAATATATCCAACAGATAATCAGAGTTAGAAGGGACCTTATAGGTCATCTAGCCCAACCCCCCACCCAAGCAGGAGACCCTATCCCATTTCTGATGAATGGCAGTCCAATCTCTTCTTGAAAGTCTCAAGTGATGGCGTTCCCACAACTTCCGAGGACAAGCTGTTCCATTGGTTGATTGTTCTCACTGTCAGAAAGTTTCTCCTTATTTCCAGGTTAAATCTCTCCTTGTTCAGTTTCCATCCATTATTTCTTGTTTGGCCTTTGGGTGCTTTGGAGAATAGCTGGACCCCTTCCTCTCTGTGGCAGCCCCTCAAATATTGAAGACTGCTATCATGTCTCCCCTGGTCCTTCTCTTCACTAGACTAGCCATGCCCAGTTTCTGTAACCGTTCTTCAAATGTTTTAGTCTAGTTAGAAACAGACAGTGTTTGTACTGATCTGGAACAGTGAATTCCAGGCTAGTTCCCACCCTTATAGGTGGTACCTAGCTCAATACTGTTAACCGTGAGAGGGATCTTGGTGTCCTAGTGGACAATCACTTAAATATGAAGCAGCAGTGTGCTACAGGGTGCAGCTGTCAAAAAAGCCAACACAATCCTAGACCTCATTAACAGAGGTGTAGAATTAATATCAAGTGAAGTGTTAATATCACTATATAATGCCTTGTTAAGATCATGTGTGGAATATTGCATCCAGTTTCAGTCATTACAACATAAAAAAACCATGTTGAGACTCAAGAAGAGTGCTGAGAAAAGCAACAAAGATGATAAGGGGAATGGAGGCTAAAATGTATGAAGAATGGTTGCAGGAATTGAGAATGTTAGTTTAATGAAAAGAAGGACTAGTAATGACATGATAGTAATGCTCCAGTACCTAAAGGGCTGCCACAAAGAAGAGTCATTTCTCCAAAACAGCGAAAAGGGGGACAAGAATTAATAGATGGAAACTTATCAAGGAGAGAAGGAGCCTAGAACTAGGGAGACATTTCCTGACAGTTAGAACAATTAATCAGAGGAACTATTTGCCTCCAGAACTTTGGGGGGCTCCAACAGTCGAGGTTTTTAAGAGAGTAGACAACCATTTGTCTAAAATGGTATGGGGTATGTTTGGGGGGCAGGAGGTTAGACGAGAAGACCTCCAATGTCAGAGGTGATATTCAGCAGGTTCTGACCAATTTTGGAGAACCGGTAGTGGAAATTTTGAGTAGTTGGGAGAAATAGCAAATACCACCTCTGACTGGCCCCGCCCCAATCTATTCTCCAATTCTTGAGTCACAGCTGATTGACTGGGTCTTCTTTTGTTGCCCTGAACAGGAGAATGGAGCTGGAAAGCAGGTTTATGGGTAGGGAGGGAATGGGGATTTTGCAGTAACCTTCTCCTGCCATGCCCATCAAGCCACACCCACAGAACTGGTAATAAAACACATTGAATCCCACCACTGCTCCAAGGTCTCTTCCAACTCTGTTATTCTTTTATTCCATCCTTGGCTATACATTTTTTCATTGTTCAAAATTATTGTTTACTATTAAAAATTATCAAATGAAAGGAAATCAAAGAAGCAAAAAAGTTGTGTTATTATTGTGCATCTTGTTTGGGCTTTTTTTTTTTTGAAAGCTCTATACATTTTTCTACATCTTTCTGCTGATATTTTATATGTTTTCTTCTCTTTCTGAGTTTCTGGCCATGAGTGAAATGTCAAGGATTTTCAGTAAAGGCAGGTTTTGTAGACTGAATGAGCAGTTAAGAAATGAGACCAGTATCTAAACTGATGTAGGATTCAAATAAGGGTGAAGTGGAGGGAAAGACATGAGAGTTATGCAGATGTAGATTACATGTGAGAAAGATTACAAGTAACATCTTATCCTGATGCAACCTATGAAGTGAGGTATAGCTCACAAAAGTGTCTTCTTTTTAATAAAGTTTGCCTGAAAAGAAATGATCAGATATTCCTCCTTGGTTTTTTTACCCTCAGAGGTAGCTGAGTGTCTTGATTGTCTTTCTTTGATATCAGTCAGCCCTGAACCATCTTTTCTGTAAAAATGTAAGCTAATTTGATCTCATTCTTTAAACATTTGAGAAGCCAAGTATTCAAAAGATAGTCTTCCTTGATATCATTCAATAGATGACTCAAGCTCATCTGGGAAGACTCTGCACAGGTTCAAGCTCATGTTATTGTGACCAGAAGCCTGGCCTTTTCAGGAATAGTCTCCAAATCCTCTCCTCAGAAAGTTTTACTGCCCAAAGCTGCCTTCTTTCAGAAACTCCTTGGAGACATATATTTAGGAGATAGCAACTATGCCAGGATCAGTCAGATTTTTGGTTTTCTGTTTCTTGAAAATGAACTTTCCTTAACAAGTTTTGTAGGTATTGTTTTAAACGCCTACTGGTTTTACCATGATACTTTATTTTAAATAGGAGTTCCTCAGCCAGAAGTGTCTGTAGGGTATAGATATTGTTAAATAAAATAAATCAAAATGGCAGCCATAACAGTGCTATCAAAATTTTGCCTGAGTTTCACATATATTGCAGACACGATCTACTTAAAATACAAATTCTTTGCATCATTGTGAGCGTCATCTTGACAGGGACACCTCTTGTAATGGTATGTGGGAAAGTCTTTGAGATACAGGGCAAGGAGATGCTGCCTAGGGAATGGTCACTAAGAAGGACATAGCCTGAAACCAGGAGTGGGATTCTACTGGTTTGGCCCGGTTCTATAGATCCAGTAGCTCTGAAGAGCAACTGATACAAAACCGTTTCACTGTAATGATTGTCTGGTCATCTGTTTGGCCTACCCACCCACCCGAGCTCTAGCCTGTCCTTTAGTCTCTGCGTTTTCCTCCTCAGCTGCTTTGCGTGGCACAGCTGAGTGCCACTCGTCAGCTGGAGCAGGTAAATGCTTGTCGGACCCGGTAATTTGTGAGTAGTGCACATTTGGCATGCAGCGCATGAAGCGAACCAGTTGTTATGCTGGTAGAATCCCACCACTGCCTGCAACTTTATTGTGGTTGGAGCAACAGGCTCAGAAGTGATCCTCCCTGAATTACTGGATTGTAAAGGTGATTGTGGGAGAATTGTACTTTCAGCCTTGCAAAATTCTGTTAATGTAGCATTACAATAAAATAGAATTTACTTATCTGGCTGGGTTTCAATTCTGGTTTCCTTGGTTAGGCTGATACTTCTGTCGCCACCCATTCTTATGACCACACTTGGCTATTTTAAAAAAAAGACATTGTTGAGGTACCAGCTAAGACAATGTGACTCCACTGACTGTACTCTCATTTTGTCTACTTTTCAGTCTTCTGAGAACTTAACTGGTAGAAATAGTAATATCCGGAACTGGGGAGAGGAGTTGCTACACCAGTTTGGCATAGTATCAGTGGTGGGATTCAAAATTTTTTTTCCTACCAGTTCAGTGGGCATGGCTTGGGGGCATGTCTTGGGGGTCATGGCAGAGGAGAGTACTGTAAAATCTCCATTCCCTCCCCACTCCTGGGGGAAGGCAAAATCCTATTCCCTCCCCACCCCACTAACCTGCTTTCCAACTCCGTTCTCCTGTGCAGGGCAACCAAAGAAGACCCAGCTGATCAGCTTGGGAAGCAGCAAATAGATGGGGGTGGGGCCAGTCGGAGGTGGTATTTGCTGGTTCTCTGAACTCCTCAAAATTTCCACTACCGGTTCTCCAGAACTGGTCAGAACCTGCTGAATACCACCTCTGCACAATATTATCTTCTTGACTGCACATGGGCTAAAGGGGTTTATTTGTTTTCAGTTTAAAGACCTGAGATAGGCAGATGTTGCTTGATAATATTAAAGGACATAAGCTGTTCCAAGAAGTGGTGGTCACATGCATGCAAAGGGCTCAAAGACCAACCTTTGTCTGAACGCTGGTGAGTGAACTGAGCTGTTTTTTCGTTCAGCTGAAGTGCAGCAATCTGCTTTGCCGTGCGAATCAGCTGAGCTAAAAATCAAGGGACTATAGAAGAAGTAATGGCACGTGAAGGTGGGTGGGGCCAGTCAGAGGTGGTATTTGCCAATTCTCTGAAGTAGTCAAATTTTCGCTACTGGTATGCCAGAACCTGTCTGAACTGGATGAATCCCACCTCTGGTTCCAAGTAAAGTTGCCTTTTGCAATTGATTGATGGTACAGATACAGATTAATAGTGTTGGAGGGACCTTGTCCAATCTAGTCCAGTCCCTTGCCCAAGCAGGAGACCATATACTATTTCTGACAAATGGCAGTCCAATCTCTTCTTGAAAGCTTCCAGTGATGATGGCAAGCAGTTCCATTAGTTGATCGTTCTCACTGCTCTTTATTTCTAGGTTGAATCTCTCCTTGGCCAATCCTGCCTTCTGGTGCTTTAGAAAATAGCTTGACCCCTTCCTCTCTGTGGCAGCCCCTCAAATATTGGAACACTACTATCATGTCTCCCCTGGTCCTTCTCTATCCATGCCTAGTTCCCGCAACTGTTCATTTAGTCTCCAGTCCCCTAATCATCCTGGTTGCTCTTCTCTGCACTTTTTCTAGGGTCTCAACCTTTTATAGTGTGGTGATCAAACTGGATGCAATACTCTAGGTATGGTCTTACTAAGGCTTTATAGAGTGGTATTAGTACCTCACTTGATCTTGTTTGTATCCCTCTGTTAATGCAATTTAGGAATTGCATTGGCTTTTTTTTTGCCACACACTGCTGGCTCATATCCACTAAATCTCCAAGATCCCTCTCACAGTTACTGGTGATTTGGAGTTCAAGTGGTGTTCCAGATTTTTGGGATTGCATCCAAGGTGCCTGTTGCTATTAGTACTATCCTTGCTTTCTTTTGCCCCAGCTGTTCTTATTCGTAGTGGCAGAGTGCATCTTGGAAAATTACACTTTGTGACAAATGCTCAGTCACCATATCCATTATTATTGTACATTCATCTGGACTTTCTTTTTCTATAGACTTTGATGTTTGAGGTCAGCTTCAGAAAGATCTTGAAAAAAAATTAACCTACCCTACAGCCATCCTAGCAGCTGAAAAAGTAAGTCACTGCTTCTAGTGCTCAAAATCTGTCTTGTGCATTTAGGAAAAAAAATGCTTAGCCAAGTGTCATTGCAGCCCAATTATTAAGACTTCACTTGTTAAACTGGCAGGCTTGAGGTCAAATGTTTTCCAATGAATTCCTCTGCAGTACTTTTATAGAGCTTTCAAGTCTATTCCCATTATACCTTTCTTCTCAAGATACTTTGCCTTCTCTACAAATTGGGACTTAATTACCTATCACTTTTTTTCTTGAAGCTACGTTGCCCCACTTCCTTTTTCCACTTTAACTCTGCCTTAGAGTAAGGGAACACAGCACCTACAGACCCAGAAGTAAATCACTTTCCAGAAAAGTAAAGGCAGCATAAAAATGTCTTAATGCCAACACACAGGGCTAAATCATGATTGTAAAGTCTAGAAACTCCTGTAGAACAGCCTTTCCTAACCTGATCTTAGAATACAGAATAACTGAATTGCAAGGGACCTTGGAGGTCTTCTATTCCAACCCCCTACATAAGCAGGAGACCTATATACCATTCCAGACAAATGGCTGTCCAATTTCTTCTTAAAAACCTCCAGTGATGGAGCGCCCACGATTTCTGGAGGGAAACTGTTCCACTGGTTTATTGTTCTCACTGTCAGGAAATTTCTCCTTTGTTCTAGATTGCTTCTCTCCTTGATTACTTTCCATCCATTGTTTCTTATCTTGGCTTCTGGTGATTTGGAAAATAGGTTGACTCTCTCTTCTTTGTGGTAGTTCCTCAAATATTGGAATACTGCTATCATGTTTCCACTGGCCCTTCTTTTGACTAGACTAGACATTTTGAATTCCTGCAACCATTCTCCATATATTTTAGCCTCCAATCCCCTAATCATCTTCAAGTTTCTTAGCCACCATTCTTGGGAATTATGGGAATTGTAGTCCAGGAGACTGGGAGAAAACTGGATAAAATTACAAAGTGTCATGTGCTGAGCCAAAAATGTGATTTCTGTGTCCTGTGCTGAATTCCAGATATGTTTATGATTAGTAAAAAATCAATTATCCAACTTATGCCCAAACTAGAACAGTGCTATGATTGTACCCTACAATCAGAGCTTACAAAAACAATAATTTTATAGAGCAGCCTTTCTTAGTTTGATATCTTTAGAAGTGCTGGAACTGGCATTGGTTGGGAACTATGGTGATTGAAGGCTCAGTATATCTGCCCAGTTTGCATTCAGATATATAAACATAAAAAATGTTCTTGTTTAGGCAGGCTGTGAAATCTGAAAGATGATCCAGACACAACTGGTTGCATGGACAGGCTGGGAAGAAAATAAATGTGCAACATTTTGGAAAGAAGATAATTCCACAGAGAATTCATCTGGGAGGCAATAAACTAAATAACTTCCTTGAATGGATAAAGTTTAGGGCAGAGATCTCCAAACTTGGCAACTTTAAGACTTGTGGACTTCAACTTCCAGAATTCTCTAGCCAGCATAGCATATTCTGGGAATTCTGGGAGCTGAAGTCCACAAGTCTTAAAGTTGCCAAGTTTGGGGACTCCTGGTTTAAAGAGAAGAACAGAGACTTGCTAGTAGATCATTCAAGGACATGTGGGAGGGGTAAAAAAAAAATAAAATCAAGATGGAGTCTACAACCGTGCAAAGCAGTGGTGGGATTCAGCCAGTTCGCACCAGTTCGGGAAAGCCAGTTGCTCACCTGCTGAGCAGTTTGGTGAACTGGTTGTTGGAAGAAATCATAGTAACTGGTTATTAAATTATTTGAACCCAACCACTGATGCAAAGTAGCATTAAAAATGTTCTTCACATAAACAATTCATGTAAAAAGGGATAAAGTTTTGATTGCACAGTCCCAAATGGCATCTTGACTTTTTCAATCTTCCTGCAGATATCCTGACTGGGCCAAATATTAGGAACAACAAGGTTACCACTTGAGAAAGTAGATGTTGATTTCCCTGAACCTGCTTATTTGAGTTGATTCTCTTTTTGGTACCAAATAATTGTCATTACTATAAAGGTGGCTGCTTAATGTTTCCCTTCTCATTTGTACAACTCTGAAGAACTCTATATTCTAAACATGATTGCTCTTCATTCTTGTTCATTTCTTTCATTCCCTGTTTATTGATTTTTATATAATCAATGTTCTACATTTGAAAGCTCTTTGTGCAATTATTTATATCCAAGTAAAACGACTCATGGTAGAAACTGCTTATTGTTATTCAATTTTTTAAAAAAAAAAACTTAACAGGATCATCCAGCCAAGAATTTAATTTCTTCTACATGGCAAAAATCCACAGCAGCATTAAGTTTAACATTTTGTAATTTGACCTGAATTGTTCAGAAATGGTTGAATTAGCACTTGACATTCTAGTTGCAATTTATTGCCAGGAACTAGTTGATACTAATAAAATATGATCCCATAGAATGAGAATGTTCGCTATTACTGGACAAAAAGAAAACCATCCACTAAGAAGATTTTAAAAATAAACTCATGTATTATTTGGCTACTGGTGTGTACTAGGGAAAAAAAACAAAGATTTGACTCATGTAGGAACAGTCTTCTTCAGTAGCTAACTTCTACTTGTGTCATTTCTAAAGTAATAGGCTCAGGGGACAGCTGCAGCATTTAATCATGCTACGTCTAAGACAGTTTGGTCTAGTAGTTAAGGCACCAGCCATATTCCTCCTGTTCTGTTGTGGAAATTTTGTCATTGTAGTTTTGTTTGGGTTTTTATTTCACTTCTATCTGCTTGTTAAATTTGGACTGTATTGCTTTCTTTTGAAGACTATTTTTGAGTACGTATTATTTCCAACTGAGTATTATTGAACAGTGGGGCCAAGTTGGAGGCATTAAAGGACATTTATTTATGTTTTGGATTTTGTTACGTTTGTGTTATACTCTGGGTCATCATAGGTAGTACTCTAATTTAGTAGTGGAGAAAGACCCTCAGTTTGCTTTCTTTTGCATGATTGGATCATATCTGACATAATATCAACATGCAACAAATATATTGATTTGTTGAATATCCCGTCTAGCTGAATTTCAGTTTTTTTAGTGGACGATCTGGTTGACCAGGGTAGGTTCGCAAAATTCTGAAAAATTATACAGTTAGTGTACAAAGTTAGCACCCACCCCTCTCCCAGAAGAATGAAATATTTTGGGAAATATTTTTAAAAGGTGGAATATTATATTTCCCTAAAGAAGAAACATGCTCTTGGAAAGCAGCCCCCACCTTTCTTAGTATCCTCAACAGGACTGGGCCAGCCTATCTACAAGACAAAAGACCTTTAGCTCCAGGATGATTGTATTAAGACATGGCCCTCCAGGACATAATAGGACATAATAGGATTAACCCGCTAGCAGCAGAGCTCACTACATTGCACAATCTCCTAAGGATACTGCATCAATCAAACTTTCTGACCAAGCTTAGCTCAGACAAACTCCTATTGTACATGACACCATGGGGGTCTGACAACAGTCAATAGAATACATGTTCTTGCATAGGAACAGGAAGCTCAAGTGCAAAACCCAAGAGAAGGTATAAATACCCATCACTCTCAACTCCATGTGTTCAGCTGTCCAGAACCACCCATGAGCTTCTGCTTCATCATTAAAACCATCTTTCCAATCATGTTTCCAGTGTCTTTCTCCTGGTTTGGAACTGAACCAGATGGATATTTCTCCCAACATTAGGATTAATATGGGTATTCATTTTACCAATCTTGAAAGGATGAAGAGCTAAATCAACCTTTAGCCAGTCAGGATCAAACTGCTGACAGTCAGCCAGAGTTAGCCTTGCAACACTGCATTCTAACCACTGAGCTACTATGGCGCTTCCTTTTGCTATTGCTAATAAGTCAGCAAAAATTCCCAGAACTTAATAGCAATAGCACTTATACTGCTTTACAGTACTTTACAGCCCTCTCTAAGTGGTTTACAGAGTCAGCATATTGCCCCCATCAATCTGGGTCCTCATTTTACCCATCTTGGAAGGATGGAAGGCTGACTCAACCTTGAGCCTGGTGAGATTTGATCTGCCAAATTACAGGCAGCTAGCTGCAGAAGAAGTAATCTGTCAGGTGAGGCTCCATTCAAAATTTTTAGTATTTTAGTATTTATTTGATTTGTCAATCACAAGATACAGGTATAAGAATAAATATAGCTTTGAATACATGAGATAGATACTTATAAGAAAAATTAAAAACAATAGGACAGGGACGGTAGCACGATGGGTGCGCTTATGCATGCCCCCTGCAGGCCTCTTACGAAGAGGGTGAGGTCAATAGTAGACAGTCTAAGGTTAAAATTTTTGGGGTTTGGGGAAGAAACCACAGAATCAGGTAGAGTATTCCAGTATTGACCCCTCTGTTGCTGAAGTCGTATTTTCTGTAGTCAAGTTTGGTGCGATTAACCTTGAGTTTGTATCTATTGTGTGCTCTTGTATTGTTATGATTAAAGCTGAAGTATTCATTTGCAGGTAGGACATTGCAATGTATGATTTTATATACTATATTTAGATTGGACCGGAGGTGGCATAGTTCTAGGTTTTCTAGGTCTAGAGTTTCAAGTCTGGTGGCATAAGGTATTCTGCAATGAGTAGAGGAGTGGAGAACTCTTCTTGTGAAATATTAGACTCCACTGTTATAGAGAAAAAGACTTTTACTGAATTTGAAGTGGTAGCATCAGATGAAATACAAGATCTGAGACAATAGGCACGAAAATCACATATAGAAAGTTATCTCATGTTCCCACTGCCAATAGTTCCAACTGGCCATCCAATCTGAGGTGTATATAATGTCATGTGGGTACATCTTCAGGTGGCATTTCACACATCTGGCATGCCAAGACAGTTGACCTTGGCCTAGAGAGATAAGAAGCTACATCTGTACAGTAAGCAAGTCAGCATAATCAAGTAAGCATCCCAACTTTTACATTTCATCAACTTCATCCTCCAGTATCCTTACCCCATTAAACCCAATTACCCCCCCCCCTTTCTATGGCAGCTGGAAAGAGACCAAGCAGAAGAAGGATTCTTGGAGGCTGACAACTGCACTCTAACCACTGCACCACTGAGGCTAAACAAAACTCTTACTCTGAATCTCCTTGAATGTAGGGCAAAAAGATCATCCAAAGAACTGTTGCAGCAGAAGCAGTCAAGGAAAGGGTTTTGCAACTATAATCTTTGGCATTAATGGACTTAACAGCATTTTTCTACTCTCCAATACAAGGGTAATACAAAACACCACACAGGCCAGGCTGACTTAAGCAAAGTTATGCTAGGAGAGCAATTTGGCATGAAGCCCTTATTTACTCTTATCCCAAAGTATCTTGTTCATCCCCGCAGGCTTCAGTGTTACAGATTAAAGGATGTGTGGATTTACATTCCTTGACTCACATTCTGAGTTGCCTTCATTGCACTCCCACTGTTTCAACTTGTCAGCTTAACAACAGCATAAATCTGGCTCACACATTTGGGTATGTTCTTTAATTAGTACATTGATTAAAAGCTAAACTGTGCAAACAGGATGAGAAAGATTCTGTGGGATGAAGTTTGGACTTTTTTTAAAAAAAAAAAATAACAACAGATTTGTCTCTTCCTTCAAATTGGAACAGAAAGAGCCACATCGTAGAGTTTTGGCAGTTGCATCAGGAAATCAGCAAGCAGAATGTACGGAGGCCTTTTTGATAGAAACTTACCAGGCTGTTCATATCTCATACCCAGAATAATCCAATATTATTATTAAGAATAATAGTTCCCTCTAATAGCAAATTCAGCTGCAAAATGTTTAAAGGATATCACCAAAAAGAAGCTATTGACAAATAAAGGGAAGTTACATAACATATAGAAGATTTATGAATTTTGCAGAAATATGTAACTCTATCATCCATCCATCCATCCATCCATCCAGCCAGCCAGCCAGCCAGCCAGCTATCATCTATATACTTGCCAGCCTGGAATAGTGGTTAAAAGAACCACAAGATCTAGTCCTGCATCAGACACAAAGTCAGATGGATAAAATGTCCCCCAGGAGTCAATACTAACTCAATACTCCTCCCCAAGTCTCTGTATCAAGCGAAAAAGAATGAAGGGCACAAGTATAGGATGAAGGAGACTTTACTTGCCAGGCTCTATTACGGTTAATGTAAAGGACTACCTGTAATGCAGCAGTAAGAGAAACAAATGCTGCAGCTTCTCCTCCTCCTCCTCCTCCCTCCCTCCCCCTCTCCCCTCCACCTCCTCTTCCTCCTCCTTCTTCTTCCTAGCATGTTCCCAAGTGCAGAGTCCACTTTTTGGATCCTTGAATGCCACTTTATATGGTCAGTTCCATCTCCAGGGCACAGGCCTGCGGCTTGCATATCTTTGTTGACAGAGTCTTTCCATCTCTGTTTTGGGTGTCCATGAGGTCACCGGCCATTGACTTCTAGTTGGTGGAAAAACAAATGTTTGCTTGGAGTTTATTCATGGCAGCACAGAATCTAGATCATGGGAAGTAATGTGATACAATGCTCTACTGTACTTTGGGCAGGACCCAACTGGAGCGAAGTCAAAGGAGATGACTACTAAGATGGTAAACGAACTGGGAAACCAAATGTAATGAGGAACAATTGAAGGAATGATTGTGTTTTCCTGAAGAGAATTATGACAACAGTCTCTATATATCTAAAAGGTTGTCATATAGAGGAAGAAATAAAGATCCTTCATTGTTTTGAAGGGCAGGATTGGAATCAGTATGCTAAAAAAATAGATTCAGGTTAGATATTAGGAAGAATTTTTTAATGGTTAATGCTGTGAAATAGATTACCTCATGAAGGGAGTAGGATCTTTTTCGCTGGAACTCTCCAGATGAAGGTTGGTATCTGCCTCAAATGCTCTTATAGATCCAGTAAGTTATATTTGCTTCTCAATATATTGATACAAAGCAAGAGTTACTCTATACTATGGTGTACTGTTTAATCTTTCTTTTTCATTTCATTGACTTTTCTTTCTGATGTCTTTACTAGGACATTGAGATTGCTGTACATCCTGTGTGACATACATTCATGAAATATATTATCTGTTATGGAATTAAGACATCTTTCTGGGTGTGTGAATGAACTGGGTGTGTGTGTGTGTATGTATATGTACATGTACATGTACATGTACATAAATATATAAATATATATGTGCTGTTTAGCTTCCTTCGGGTATTATCCCACGTCAGTGTAGTGGTTTCAAAGTTGTAGCAACGTTTCAGCAGAATCTCATCTGCCATCATCAGGCTTCTGTATGGATGTGGGTCTCACAGCTTTTGGTTTCAAATTCAAGGCTGGCCTATTCTGATTGGCTGGGAGTTTTGGTCTGTGTTCACTGAACTTGGAGTTTGATTGATTGGTGTTTCTGGTTTCTTCTGTCTGTTTTGTGGCTTTGATTGGCTGGCAACACTCTGTTCCTGTGTTGGAGGCTTTCAGTGCAGCTTGGCTTCATGTGAAAAGACGGCTGCTATCCTTTAGGAAGCCAGGTTTCACCTGGGTGCCTGGTGGGAGGGTGTTTGAGTTGGAGGCATCAGAGGGAGTCTGTTTCTGCTCAGGTGTTTGCCTGGTTTGTGGTGTGGAGTGAGGAGGTGAAAATAGCAGCCATCCTTAAAAACCCCAAAGACAAAATTGACCTGGAAAACCAAGGCATATACGAAGTTCCCTGTGCATCATGCTCGGCCACATACATTGGACAGACTATGAAACAAAATTGACAGACCTACTCCAAGACTCCACATACAAACCTATAAACACAGACCCAACCACATATCTGGAAAAATTAACCAAGAAGAAAATTATAACCAGCCATATAAGCAAAGAAATCCAACAGACGATCATCCCAAGAGAAAAATCTTCTAGATGCCCCAAATTATACGGCCTTCCAAAAATACACAAAGAAGGCATATCTCTCAGACCCATAGTCAGCTCAACTACAATGACGTGGGATAATACGCAAAGGAAGCCGAACAGCATCTATATGTATATATCTATATCACTGTATATATGTATATTTGATATAACTATATGTAAGTAATGAAAATATAATTTTAAAAAATCCTTTTTAAAAGATCAAAGCACTAATCTCTTTCTACACTTTTATATTTTAAGGATGAAAAAACCCTTTTAAAATTAAAATTGCCTGTAGCTTGAATAAAATGCAGCAATAAACCAGCCTTGCCATCAACTGATGGAATCACATTAACATGGAAGAAAGCAAATCTGGACCATCTGTTGCTGACTGGTTGAATCAATGTCTGGCTTTGTGGCATATGAAGGAGATGCACAGTTCAGACTGCAGAACAGGGATGATATTTCAAATGACATCTGGATGCTTTTTATCAATGATATAAACAGAAATTCTGGGGGAATAACAAACTGTTAATCACAAGTACTTTAAATATATTGACAGACACAAAATTATAAAATTATAGCAAGTTTCTAGCCAAAATGGATTTGTGTGGTATGTGTGTGCCTGTGTGCAACTTTCTTATATCCCATCCTTTCACTCTATTTTTATCTTTCTCTCTTTTATCTAGCTATCATTATCATCTATCCATCAATCATCTATATCTGCTTGTCTGTCTGTCTATCTATCTATCTATCTATCTATCCATCCATCCATCCATCCATCCATCCATCCATCCATCCATCCATC
>BLBF01000049.1:1548481-1559008 GCA_015471245.1 Laticauda colubrina | reverse complement strand
ATCTATCTATCTATCTATCTATCTATCTATCTATCTATCTATCTATCTATCTAATCTCCATTTCTCTATGTCTATCATCTCAAGGTCCTGACAACATGTTAGGGATAGGAATGGATGGAAAATAATCCAATCAAAGTCCTTAGTGTTGAATTGTTATCCCATTCTTCTTAATTTCTTTTTGATTATAGCATCAAGAGATGTGTAGGTGTTACTGAGAGAGAAAACCTCTGGTAATAATTCATTTGTCATTTAAGTTTTAACTAGCCATCACAGGCTGTTGGGCTCCTTCTAGACATCCCAACCCCACATCTCCTCCTAAAAGGATAATACAATAACATCTATGTTGCATATTTTTTCCTGCTCATTTCATTTACTGTCTCTTTATCTGAGCAAGAAAAATCTCAAGGCAGTTGTGCTTTATTCTTAGACCAGTATTTCTCAACCCTAGCAGCTTGTGTGGACTTCAACTTCTAGAATTCCCTAGCCAGCAAGGAGATGAAGTCCACGCATCATCAAGTTGCCAAGATTGAGAGACCCTGCCCTAGACATTAGGATAAGACAATACATTTTTGTCTTTAGAAAGGTCTCTCCTATAATTTTTCCGGTTTGGTTGATCTGGCCCTCTTTTTACAGATGCTACTTGTTTGGATTTGTTACACATAACAGATAATAGATAAGAAATAATCAGAGTTGGAAGGGATCTTGTAGGTCATCTAGTTCAACTCCCCGCCCAAGCAGGAGACCCTACACCATTTCTGACATAATACTCAGCGAAGTTCCTCCAAGTTTATATTCCTGCTAACAGGTGGTAGAAAATCATGTTTTGGGTGGGGGTAATGAATGTGGATGAAATTTCACCCACCTATGTGAAAAGCTTCATTGGCACGGTACGTTCTCTTCACCTTTTGTGAAGGTGAACTATAGCATCTGGGAACAAGAATACCAAGTCTGCGTTGGCGGCATGCTCTCTTTCTGTGTGAGGGCATTGTAACCTTAAAAGTGTCACCTTCACTCTAAAATGGTTATATTTGCCATGAATGATCCTACCACAATGCCAACTTGGATTAACTGTTGAGGTCTCTGATGCTGTAGATAGCCAGGGAGATGACCTTGGATGAGCTATTCGGAAATTATAACCAAAAAGAAAGAAAAAGAAAAAGAAAGGGGAAAAAAAGAGAATGTTTTAAGCTTGGTAAACTGAAAAAGCATGAGAAAGGCTTCCTGCCTAATTCATCTGGGTATGAAAGATGGAAAGCAAAAGACAGTCAGGCTTTCAAGATTATCTGCTATAACCTATATCAATAAATTGTAGTTCCAGTCAAACATGTGAAGTCTGTTTCCCAACCTGTCCTGTCCTGAAGGGCTGACAGATGCTATGACATTCACAACACAATTCTTTAATGGCTGCTGTTGTGTGTTAAGGAAAAAGAAAGGGGAAAAAAGGGTTTCGAAGAAAATGTCCTGCAAGACAGGGGAAAAAAAATATAGACAGGTTTGAAACAGATAAACCCAGATGTGGCATTTCATAACATCCTTTTGAACATTCCAAGCAGACAATTATATTTTTGCAGGTTATCTTACTTAATAAATGCCATACCTGATAATTCTGGATAAAGGCAACCTATTTATTTGATGTATTTATTTGGTGATGTTTTTTAAAATAAAACTCAACCACATATTAAATGTTGAAAGAAAACTGCAGAAACTGGCCTCAACCCTGCTCTGTTTTTGGAAAACAATGGGAATTGCCTGTGTAAGAAAAGAGAACCAGAGGAAACAAAACCAACAAGGATGCTTTTGCTATAGCCTCCACCTGTAACTGTCTTGGGGAACTCCAGTGTCTTAGTCCAGATATACTGGTAATCCTTGACTTACAACAGTTCATTTAGTGACCATTCAAAGTTACAACGGCACTGAAAAAAGTAACTTATGATTCTTTTTTATACTTACTGAGCCACAGTGGCGCAGTGGTTAGAGTGCAATATTACAGACTACTTCTGCTGACTACCAGCTGCCTGCAATTTGGCAGTTCAAATCTCACCAGGCTCATGGTTGACTCAGCCTTCCATCCTAGTAAACTGAAGACTCAGATTTTGGGGGGCAAATATGCTGACTGTGTAAACCACTTAGAGAGGGCTGTAAAGCATGGTAAAGCGATATATAAGTTTAAGTGCTATTGCTATTGCTTACAACTGTTGCAGCATTCCCATCTTCAACATGGGATGCTTGCCAACTGGCTTATATTTACAGCAGTTGCAGTGTCCTGTAGTCCTTCAGACAAGCAAAGTCAATGAGAAAGCCAGATTTGCTTAATAACCATGTTCCTAACTTAATAACTGCATTAATTCATTTAAAATGCAAGAAAAATAGTAAAATGGAGCAACATTCACTTTTCAAATGTTTCACTTAGCAATATAAATTTTGGGCTCAATTGTGATTGTAGGTCAAGGACTACCTTGACCCTGAATATTTCTACCCATATTTCCACCATCTTAAGTTAGTTAGTTTGCATTAACTAACAACACATATTGGAAAATAAATGATGATGGAGAAGATCTGTGTTAACAAAGTGTAGAAATTCATTTTTCCCCAAACCGAGGAAAACATGCCAAATGCAATCTATCTTCCTTGTTAAGAAACAGGGAAAAAGTCAAAATATTGGCTTTGTTCCTGTCAGTGATATGAGCACCAGGTCTTCCCTGACCTCATTCATTTCCCAATATGTGTGTTAGTGTTATTGTGAAAAATGAATTCCTACAACTAATAGTATTCTGTCTGGGTATGAAAATACCTCTAATTGTTGGGATGGAAGAGCCATTCATACAGTTGAATTCCAAATAGGCAAGAAAGGAAATGAGACTTAGATCAATCTCATGTTTGTGTGACACAGGAGGAAATGTGACATAATCATTTCTAGAAATGGTTATGAAAAGCCAACTGCCTTTAAAGCCATTCCAGTTATTGTTAAATAGTATGATGGTGGTGTAGAAAGTTAAGGCTAGGTCACACTGGCCGAAGGATGCAAAACGTATGCAAAAAGGACACAGCAGACGAGAAAAATTTCGGGGGTGGCTCCATCCGTTGTTATCCGCTCTCAAAAGTGGCAAAAATTTGCATAAACAGAACAGAACACAATGGAAAGGAACGGACGGGGGTAGTATGTAGCGAGGATGGTAAGCGGATGTTCATAGGAAGCCTAGCAGATGGAAGCAGATGGAAGCGGATGACACATCCACAGGGCTTCCGGGGGAGAATAGCGAAGTGGACGAGTAGTGGAAGGAGCGGATGCATAGTGGATGCGTAGCAGATGCAAAGCGTTCACTGCGCATGCAGGGAGTATGAATTGCGTCAGCTCCGCAGATATAAAAGGATGCAGCTCGCAAGCAGTCACCATTCAGAGGAAAGACCTGCTGCCAGAGACATCTTGAAAGAACACCATGGTTCGTCAGTCAGGGAAGAAGAGGAAGCCTGTGCCTACTCCTGCCAGCCCTGGCAAGAAGGACAGAACCACCATCCCACCCCCTGGCACTGACTCTGAAGCTGCTGGTGCTGCTGGTGCTGCTGGTGCTGGTGCTGCTGATGCTGCTGGTGCAGCTGGTGCTGCTGATGCTGCTGGTGCTGCTGGTGCTACTGGTGCTGCTGGTGTTGCTGCTGCTGGTGTTGCTGCTGCTGGTGTTGCTGCTGCTGGTGCTTCTCCTGCTGCTGGTGCTTCTGGTGTTGCTGCTGCTGCTACTTCTACTGCTGCTGCTGTGGTGGACCAGCCCCAAGGCCCTCAAAGCCCTGCTGCTGAAGGCTTTGAAGCCCCTGCCAGAGGGAGGAAGAGGCAAGGAAAGCAGAAGGGAGAGAGGAAACAGTACTCCATTTCCGAGGACCATGAGGAGGAGGTGCTGGAATGGCTGAGGGAGAACGAGTACCTCTGGAGAAAGGGCCACAGACTCTATCGTGACACCAAGAGAAAGCAGGCAGCTTGGAGAGACAAGGCAGAGAGCCTGGGCTACACTGCAGATGTAATCCTGGGTTGGTGGAAGCACATGCACACCTGGTATGGCAAGCTGCACCTGAAGAAATCTGGCCAGGCCGCTGTCAAGCTCACTGACCGGGAGATGTATGTCATGGCCAAGTGCAGCTTCCTGGAGGGTGAGGTCTGCCACCGAGGAGCAGCCCCTCTGTAAACCCTCTCCCTCAGACAGCCCACTGACAGCTAGTCCTTTTCCAGCTAGGAGACAGCTACCGTGTCCAGGCAGGTGTCTTTGGAGAGCCCCATGGCAGAGACCCCCCCCGACAACTGCACTCCCCATGCCAGAGGACGTGGAGGATCCCCTGTCACAAATGGAGGAAGAAGCAGCAGCCAGAGACCAACCCACCCCCACCCCCAGCTCCACCTCAACAGAAAACAGGCAGAGAGGCAGACTGGAGGGCCAGAGCCACACTGTCCTGTTGGAGATCAGGGACACAATCAAAACGAGCACAGATCTTCTCTCTCAGCTGGTCGACAGTGACATACCATCCTTGAACCGGAAGCCCTTCATCACCTACGTGAGCCAGACCCTCATGGACCTGCCCGAGGCCCAGTACCAGGTGATGAAGGAGAAGATCACAGCATTGCTGCACCACCCTCCAGGCCCAGCTGAACCTGCTCCTACCCACTCCAGGACTGCTCCTCCACCCCAGGTGATGTCACAGCCCTTCCATGGCTTTCAACAGCCCCTCACCTACCAAGGCTACCACTACCAGGACTTTGCACAGCAGAGGCAGAACTTCCCATTCCAGGCCCAGGTACATCGCACACCACAGACGCCTTACCTGACCCAGCTGCAGACCAGACAGCCCCACTACACTCCTCCTTCTTCCACCCCACAGCCAAGCCCCTCAACAGAAAATCTGTCATCAGTACTGTGCCTGACATCCCAGGTCCTTGAGGAAGGGCCTCTCAACCTCACGGGACTGAGTCAGCTCTCGGACAGCTTCCTGAACACACCATCCCCTGTTGTACTCTCGGGGCCAAGCACCCCAATGGCGCCTCAGACCAGCACTCCAGCCACAGCCACCTCCACAGTCCCTGGCCACTCGACAGCTGAGACCATGGACATGCCTCAGAGTGACTGAGAAATGTGCCAGAGATTGAGTTGTTACCTGTTCACTTTATCTTTGCTTAAGACACTTTACTTGGGTCATTTTGCTTTTTTAATAAAGTCATACAGTTTACTTAAGACAGTTATTAATAAAGGTTATCTTTGCTTCACACACTTGGTTCATTTTATTTACTTAATAAAGTGTTGGTGAAAACTTTGAAAAAAAGGTTAAGCCTTTGCATGCTTGTGGGATAGGTAAGGATTGTTGTGGGATGGATAAGGATAGTTGTGGGATGGGTAAGGATAGTTGTGGGATGGGTAAGGATAGTTATGGGATGGGTAAGGATAGTTGTGGAATTGATAAACCTCCAGTGCAAGCATAGTGGGATTGTATGGTCCACCCTACCAGCTGCCACACATATGGCCCTTTATTATCAATAACAATTTATTCGTTGATCAACACATTTCAAAATAAACAAAGCTCTTTATTAATGCCCTATTTATTGTAGGGCCACTCAACATACATGGCATAATCTCATCAGTGTTATGAGACAGGCTCAAGGAAGCATCCATTAAGCATCTACCATCCTGTCTTGCCACTTCACTGCTCCAGCTGGGGAGTTGCACCAGTGTTTCAGGAGGTTGCGCTGCTTCTTCCATTCACGTGAAGCTCTGTTGGGGCCTTGCAAATCCACAGTGTCTATCAGGTTTCTCCCTTGCCTCCATTCACCAGGCTCCATGTCCCCATTGCTTTGTTGACGGTCCACAAGCCTGTTCTGCAACACTGGGTAGCGGGTGCGCATGAGATTGTGCAGGATGCAGCAAGCTTCCACGATGTTTCTCACAGTCTCTGGGCGATGCTGCATGGTGGTGAGAAGTACCTGGAACCTGTTGGCCAGGATGCCGAAGGCGTTCTCCACCACCCGTCTTGCCTTGGACAGCCTGTAGTTGAAGATCCTCTCTTCACAGGTGAGGTATTTGGGTTTCATGAGGTGGGTTCATGAGGTAGGGCTTCATGATGTAGGTTCTGAGGGAGAAGGTGTCATCACCCATGATGAAGTAGGGCACATCTTGTGTGTCATTGGGTAGGGGGTCTGGATCTGGAAAACCCATGATGAGGTTGCATTCCAGCCCCTCCTTGAGGTCATTGGCATTGTATACCTGGCTATCTGAAGCTGACCTGTTGCCTGAAGCATCGATGTACATGAACTTGTAGTCAGCATCAACCATGGCAAAGAGGATGATACTGAAGAAGCCCTTGTCGTTGTGATAAGAGGACCCTGAGTTGGCTGGAGCTTTGCAGGCCACGTGCTTCCCATCTATGGCTCCAACGGTGTGGGGAAAGTTCCACCTCTGATACCACTGTTCTGCAACTTTCCTCCAGCCTTCTTCAGTGGTGGGGCACTGGAGGAGCTCCTCCACGTATTCTTCGATGATGGCCTTCACCACTTCTCTGACCACTTTGCTGATGCTGTTGTGTGGCACCCTCCAGGCATACTGCATGTTTCTGTATGTGGTTCCAGAGGCCAGGTGCCGCAGAGTCAGTGCCACCTTCAGTCCAGGGTCCAGGCTGGGACGGAAGTTGGTGCTTGGCTTGGTCAACCTGGGTCTCAGACGCTCAACAATTTCATCAAACATGGCTGGAAGCATCCTCATGAAGTGCTGGAATGCATGAGTGTCTTCATTCCTCAGCTCCACCATCAGCTTGTCATACAGTCCAAACTCCACTCTTCTCCCAATCCATCATCGGACCCACACAGCTCTTGGACATCTCCTTCTTCTCCTTGCGTAGAAAAGGTGAAACAGTCTGAACAGGGCTTGGTTCTGGTGTTGAATGATGGCAGCTACCATAAGGAGTGTGTGATGATCCATGATGGAGATCAATGGATGATGTGGAAGAGCAAGACCAAGGGTGAAGAGGTCTGTACACCACGGCTGCTGGACTCATATTGAGATCCAGGTGATTTCCTCCCCCTTTTTATAGGAAATGTCGGTTTTCCACTAGGTTTCCTTCCACATACTCTAGACATACTCCAGACATCCCAAATGTCCGAGATACGTCCCATACACAAACATTTTGTCCGTTTTAATGCTTTATATACGAGATGCATCTGCTTACATCCTTTCTATTTCCGTGCTACAAAAGCTGTGTGGACATTCCATGTACCTTTCGTTTCCTCCCTCTTTCCGCTTTCAGCTGCAGTGGATGTGAGTTGAGGGGATGGCCAGAGGATGCCGAGAGGATACAGCGGACGTGTAACAGATGACAACGGACGTAGAACGTTTGTTGCCCGTATGTGTCACTGATGTACATCATACACAGCGGAAAGTTCATTCGCTCAAAAAGTTTTGTGCAGCTCAAAACATTTTGAGTGGATGAAACATCAGTAGACGGATGTTTGACGGATAGAGTGTATGAAAGACATACGCAGTGAGTACACAATGGATGCATCGCGTTTTCCAACAGATGGCAAGCTTTTTTGTCTGTTTTACATCCTCTTTGCATCCGTTGGTGCAGTGGGACATTGGCTTTAGTACCCACCCCTCTCCTAGAAGAATGAAATATTTTGGGAAATATTAAAAAAGGCAGAATATTATATTTCCCTGAAGGAGGAACATGTTTTCCAGATAAAAAGCAGCCCCCACTTTTCTTAAGAGCCCATAACAGATGTTAGCACTTAAGAGGTAAAGAGAATAGATAGCTCTATTCATAGGCAAAGCAAATATTGCAGGCAGAAACCCATTCAAGACAGGATATTTTGAAATTCCCTGCAACAAAGTCATATCAAAGGCAGAGTGATAAGGTTAGCCCTCACTCAAAATCCAAACCAGGACAAAGCCATTAAGTCATAATAGGAATTGCCCAACACCCTTTCAGAACATAAACCCCTTCATTTCATCATCTCAGTTGCAACCGCCCCCCAGCAAACGTCAACCAAACCTGGGAGCTCAGACAACCTATAGAGCTAACTATGACTCCTGCAACAGCCAATAGAATACATGTTCTTGCATAGGAACAGGAAGCTGAAGTGCAAAGCCCAAGAGAAAGTATAACCACACACCCCAACTCTCAACTCCTAGTGGTCAGCTGCCCAGAATCATATGAGCTTGGAGGTTCTGCTTCATCAATAAATGGAACCTCTTTCCAATCAGTTTCCAGCCTCCATTTTGTCTGCAGTGCCTTTCTCCCAGCTTGGACCTGGAACTGGATATTTCTTCCAACAATAGTATGTACTAACACTATGCCAGCATTCATAGTTAGCTATGCTGTCTCAGTATTCTGGAAGTTGTCCCATATATTTTCAGAGCATCATATGGGAGAAGGTAGGAATGCTTACAACTTCTTCCCCAGTGTGGAAGTAGACAGACCAAAGGTGGACAACTCTTCCAAACTGAGGACCGACTTCTATAAAGTAGAAGACCCAACTGTAGTACATGAGATTTTTCTGTCTTTGGTGGTCACTTAAGAGTTGTACATAAAGTTCAAATGAATTTATTAAAATCTTGATGGCTTTTTATTTCCCTGTTTTCATTTTTAACACCAGAAATTATATTATGTGTACACTTTTGGATAGTTTCCACACACTCTTAGGATTTAAACATTTTGTTGTTATTGTTACTATCGTTGAAAAAAATGAGAAAGTGTACAAGAGAAGAAGAAACTGTATAATGGCATCAACCAACTTTTCACATGACTTTTGAATCATAGAGGCACAGAAATTTCTATCAAACACAAGGTCATCTGAAGACTTGGTTGCCTCCCTGGGCTTAGGGCCCCAAATAATTAAGGGCTCCATTTTATGGCTGTATTAACATCCATAATAACAGTTTACTGGATGTCATATATATTACTGTTTTAATTGTTTGAGTGCTTTTTAATTGTTTTATGTTTTATAATGAATGTTGCTGAAAGTCACTTCTTGAGATTGACAGCTACAGAAATCAGATATATTAATATTTCACCCTGAGTTTATATTGCATTTTTTTAAAAAAATGAGATTAAGCTAAAAGAGCTTCAAGAAGAGCTCACTAACTACATCAATTTTCTAATCCCTTACAGAAATTATTTTGAAACTTAAGTGAATTGTGTTTAATATGCTAGCCTCTTTGCTTCTCCACACAACATATAGCAGATATTTGTATTTACTTTCTCCATCTGTGAGCAGACTGCTGATCTATATTGAATTTAGTTGCCAATTTTACCTATTTGGCTGGCACTCTACTGTCTGCCTTGCTGTTACTTAGAAACTGTAGCTTGCAGCTTCGTGTGTGTGTGTGTGTGTGTGTGTGTGTGTGTGTGTGTATGCTGAATCTTGACTATTTTAGCTTTTGGAGAATGAGATGTACTGTAAAAGTATTTAAAATGTGAGCTGTATGCAAGCTAAGTTGAGATATAGGCATTTGTAGTTATTATTGGGGCTGAAGCTTCTTCAGTTCTCAGGATGAGAAGACAAATGTTTTCAAGGAAAAAACAAAGAAAGTCCAATTGCTTTTGAAAAAGCACCTTTGGGATTCTCAGTACTAACAAGTACAAAATGAATGTTATTGGCAACTTGTGTAGAATTTGGCTGTTTCTTCCATTAAAAAACCTAAACACCTCTACTAATTTTTTTTTTGCATTAGGCAAATATATTTTTTCTATCCATCAGACAATAATAGATGATTAATTGCCTTCCTAAAAGTAGTTATCACTGAGTGAGCCTAAATCCTAGTTATGTTTTTATATCCTACCATTTTTGTCCTTGCATTCACTGACATTTGTTTTTTGAAAAACAAACACATATGAACTAATTTATTTATGAAACCGTGGAGCTTTCCTCCGAGATATAGCAGCAGGACCATGGTGATTAATGAAGATGAATCAGCATGGGGCAACCCATTTTTGATGAGTTCTGTACAAATATGGTGGCTTATTTTCCTGTGTTACATGGGTAAGCATAGAAAAAAAAACCCAGTACCTGGAACAATTCGATGTTATATTTTCATATATTTAATTGTTTTCATTACAGCTAACAGGATAAGGAAGAAGTTTCATTATTTTGATGGTCAATAGTTTTTTTATGTGTTCCATAGCCTGAAGGAATATAACAGATTTATACAGTCAAAGAATTGGTCTGCCTAGCTATCAGTTATGGTCAGTGACTCTCTTGGTCTTCCTAGCTATCAGTTATGGTCAGTGTCATCTTCAAGAGCAGATGATTCTCTCCTCTCTCTCTCTCTCTGTCTCTCTGTCTCTCTGTCTCTGTCTCTGTCTCTGTCTCTCTCTCTCTCCCCCCCTCTCTCTCTCCCTCCCTTCCTCTCCTCTTCCACTCTCCCTCTCTGCCCCTCTCTCTTCCTCCATAGGGATCAATGTAACTCAGAATAGAATCGATTACAATACAATACAATACAATACAATACAATACAATACAATACAATACAATACAATACAATACAATACAATACAATACAATAC